>JXXB01036450.1:0-32487 GCA_000956275.1 Anopheles koliensis | reverse complement strand
TACTTTGAGTTAGTTAATTCAAATTGGAAGAAGTACGGTTCGTGCTTGAAGTAGTACAAATTAAAGTAAGTAATAATCAATAATTATACTTTTTAACATGTATTTTCCTTTACCATTCTCTTCCTGCTTTCTTGATTTAAATATAAAATAGTATAAAAGCTTGTGTACATTAGTTTGCAATTCACATTAATTCTATCGAATTAACATCAGGCTGCTGCAAAATGTAGCAGATACATTCAACATTCATTATTTTAAATGCAGCTGAAATATCACTTTACATTCTCCGAACCCCATTTATCATTCGATCATCGGACGTAATTAAGCCGCAGTGTTGATGGTTTTAACCTCACGAAGCCTCTTTAATTGCATCATTATCATCATCTTGTGCGCTTCTCACAGTCGGTTCAGTGAGAGGAAAACATTACGGTATTAATCGTTCCGGCTGGATCGCCATCACTCTCTTTGTGGTGTAAGGCGTGTATTGTAAGCTTAAAATGCATGAAAATATATTGAATTATTCACCGGCTGGGAGTGATAAAACAAAATGAAAAGATAATTGTTTACTCTCCAGAAAAACAAATGTTATCCAAATAATCAATCATACAGCAACCAAAGTAGTATCAAAACTTTGTGTATAATCGAATCCTGACCTAGATCAACGTATAGAAAAGTAAACATACTTTCTAAAATGAATCTGGCAGTGCCGAGCCTGCCTATCTGTTGAGATTCATTTCATTCGTACCTGCGTTTGCGCAATCGAGCTGTACAATGAACCAACCAAGAACAAACAAAATGAACGAGCACCGTTTACCAAGTTCGGACACATTTACCGTATCAAGTTTATAAAAATAAATATGTTTACAAAACTTTATGGATAAAGCTCTTTGATTGCATATTTACAATCACAAATTGTAAAATTTAATGTTTTACACTGCATTAACCAGTATTATAACAGCTTTCTTGAATAATGCAATATCATTCGAAATGCAAGTAATGTAAATATAGCACAGTTTTCCAGATTGTCAATGTTTCGTAAAAAGTTCAACAACCGACAAAAGCAACAAAGCACACAAAAACCCCACGAAAACAACTGCTACACAATCAAAGCGTTAATTATCCGCCGCTTTTCGCCTAGCGAGTACAAACAACAATCTAATTAAATAGATTGCTTCTTAATCGTGGCGCAGGCAACGCTCCCATCAGGGGGTGAATCATGTTGTCGGTAGGGTGTCACACTGTTGCGGTACATCCTCGGTTTCGATTGTCTTTACGGGCGAAAAAACTGTGTCTTTTACGGATTCATTTTGTATGTGCACTTGCCAACAAAGTCAAGTGGAAGAGCACAAAGTGTCGCGGATTGTTTTCATATTGAATTCTGGTTTCGAATCTACGGTAAAAAATATATGCTTCATGATGAACAATTATATTTTAATAAAAACTGCAATTGCTTCTGTATGTATAACAAACATTCAAAAACTTTAAACACCGCAACTTTTTGTAACATTTACACAAAGTTGTCTCTTCTATCTTTCCTTACTATAGAACATTAGCAGTCATATTTTGTATTTGTTAGAGTAAAATACTTTTTGTTGTTTTTTTAATCTGCTGTTGAAAAACCCAGTAATTTATTCGGAATTATAATTTTATATACATTTGCTAAAACGGCTTGAAAGTAACGATAATTTGAAAGATATTTCTGAAATAAAAAAGATTATTATTTTTAAGAAAGAGACATATTAAAAAGATTTTCTACTAAACATCCTTACTGAAACTATCTAATACTATTCGAAGTAAACATATAATTATTCCATTAAACTCGAATTAATATTTAAAACAAATTGATTACTAGATTCACTGATCGTACCCACAGAATAGTGGTGAAACAATTAGTTTAATGGAAAAGAAGGGATGAATGAAAAATTAAAGGAAAGTTCTCACTTTAGCTTAGAGACATTAGTTCAAAGAATACATTTCTGCCATGCATTCGTATTACTACATGTAAATTGCAGCAGATAGTATAAAGTAACATTTCGGGTTACCATCTTCCACACAAACACCGACATTCTGTTCACACTGGTTCACATGGTGCTTCACATCAATCAAAATTCATGTATGCGCTTTTAAAGCGTCACTGCTCCCTTTAACACGGCACCCATCAGCTGTCCTGCACTTACGGAAATCGCTGCCCAAAATAATGCTACCCTTCGGTGGTAAAGGCTCCAACAATATCACTATGCTGTGGAAGAAATTTTTGATTGATTTTACTTTGATTCTCCTGGTCTGCAACTATCCGCTTGTCACACATACGGCTGAACTGAGTTGCATTCGTTAATGGGTAAGAGCCGGTAAGAGCCATAACGACGCCCGAAAAAAAAAAAACAATACGCTTTGCCAAAGTACTTTCAATGCAAGAATGTCGCTTGGAAAGCGACAATGCTGTCGTTTTTTTTTTTTGCTCAGAAAGTGCTGTCAAATTTCAAGATAAATTGCGCCTGTATCTTCAACGAAAATGCAGGATATTGTCTTAAATCAAATCAAATCAAAATGAGAGAAAAATTGAAATTAAATTGTTCAATACCCTTTTCAAACCTTAAACAGATTCAGATTTTTAGCCTAATTCCCGCGAAAACCGTTCACTGATGAGATCATAATATTTTCTTACCACAACAGTCGTACGGTTTCCCAAAAACGTCCAAGTCTAATGCCATACATCACACCAGCACGAGGCGCACTGATACACCCATGATTGCGAGCAATCAGATCCGAACGTTTTACTATTGCACCAGATCCGATTGCAATTTTCCTGTGAGCTGAAAACGCTGACGTTATGATCAAAGTCATCAGCTCTGGCGATAATGCAGCTCTTGTGTTTGGTGCACCAAATCAGCGACCAGTGTTACCGTTGCAAAGCTCCGTATGGCTATCTCTAATGCTTTGATTCCTCGCGTTCAGGAGCAGAAATTGCTACAAATAGAGTACAAATAGAGCAAATAGAGTAGCAGATTCGTATCGACAAAATGAACCACAATGGACGACATGAACACGAGACCTGTTCGATGAAAAAGGTGGTTGTGCAATTAAAAGCGCGATGGATAGTTTTGATTATATTTGACGCTGAATGTTTTCATACCTTTATACCCGACACCAACGCTTTAAGCGTAAAACACCGTATCCCATCAAACTTCTAGGAGGTGACTTCTTGGAAATTTGCTTCCAGCTCGCATGCTTGCATCATTGAAATGACTTGACTGTGTTTTATCTCAATGCTCTCGTTACAAGCGGTTTTCCCAACCCAAACCCCATCGTCTCCATCTAGCGCTACGATAATGTATTTCCAATCACGAACACACCCACTTTTTGACAGTCGAAAATCCGAGGCGCCGGTTCGTGTAAAAGCTTCGGCTACCAAAAACCCGTCAGTCTCGCTCGAAGCGTGAAAAATCGAAACCGTAGAGTAAAAGAGCATCAATTTGTCAGCCGGCAGCAGATTCGATTGTAACACACGTCGAGTTTCGGGCTCGAATGTGCCCGGGGAAACGGGCACCACTATTCCGAGCGTGGAGAAAAACTTCCACCATTCGGGAAAGTGTCCGTTACGCCACCGTTTTACCGATCGGGAAGCGAGCGTACAGAAAAAAAAGTCGTGACGATAAAAGAAGCATAACTTTCGAACATTATGTGAGTTTTTTGGAGCACATTTCACAAGTGATAGTTTAAGGAGGTTTAAATTACGGAGCGCTCCTCTACAGGGAACGAACAAAACAGCATTTACTGGTAAGCGTTTGCTTACCATTTGGCAACATTTCGTTCCAACTCTCTTACGCGAATTAAGTATTCTGATCGTAATTTTCTTGTCTCATATCCTTTTAAAACGCACGCATTAGATAATTTTTTTTGGGATCGCTCACGCCGCACCCTAAAGTTTCAGTACCTTGGTAGAGAAAGATACACATCTAAAATAATTGTGTCCTATTTAACGCTTCAAACATCAAAGTGAACTGCTTTGCCCGAAGCACAACTTTTACCTTTCGTGCCTTATCCATTAATGCAAATACGAACAAAGCCCCTGTATAGAATGGGTTGGGTTGGTTGGTGAACACTGTTTAAATAGGATACCTTCTTTATTAAAACTCCACCATAGAAACTGCTCTCCAATCAAACATTCATTGCATAGTGGGCGGTAGGCTTCATCCCATTCGTTTATATTTTATTCATAACATTACATTTCATGACTGTAGTAAGTGTTAAAAATAATCGTTCCTAATTTAAGCTAACTGATTTATAGTAAGTCAACTAACTCCGGACATACTTTTCAGCATTCACGATTGAAACTTTTGTTTGTTGAAACACATTCTCAACGTTTATGAAAAGCATACAAGTCACAAAAGCGTGTGCAGATAAAAAAACATACAATTTGCACTCGCAACAATCTCCGTTGTTTGATTTTCCGCCATATTTGCCAGCGTATTATTTGTCATCGCGTAAGGTGTGAAGTTTTCGTACGCCTCTCGTACCTTGCCTCGAGACCACCAGTTCTACACATTGGCCGTACCGGGCAGATTCAAACACTTGCACACTAATGGAAGACATTTAAACTAGCCTCTCCCAGGACGCCCAGCGAGCCCATAACGAGAACGTGTTAACGTGTCACAATTTCGGATAACAAAGCACGTGTTCACTTCCGGCACGTTCCTCGAGTGGTAAAACGTCTCACCCACCCACGGAAGGAAGGACACTTTTTCAAGAGCATTGTTAAGGCCTCTCGGGTGCAGGTTTATCTTGCACGTAGTGTTTTTGTGGTCGTTCCGGTTACCCAAAACTATCACAACACTATCCACTCCGTTCCATCAAGACGAAATGCAGCCGGCCCGGCTAGCCCGGAAAAGAGAAGGGAAAAGCGCTACAAAAGAACACAAAAGCTTCCCATCGTTGAAGAAGCGCAGACTCACAGGCAATGCCACGGAAGTATTACAGAGCATCCCAGGTTGCTGTTATTCTAGCAGCCCAGCCGGTCGGGCTTTTATGCGTATGCGCTCGATGTGCTACATGGCTCTATTTTTGCCGTAATTGAGAAAACAAAACTTTACATAGAGCGCCACGACCACAAAGTACAACATGAATTATGATAAAACATTCGGTTGACTAAGACCTCCCACTCCTATTAAATAATACCGGACTATCAAGCAACAAATTTGACAGAAAGTTTACGATACTGTACCTAATTTCCCCAAAGAGCGTCACATGAATCATCGTTCCGCATGCAGTTTTGCTGGAGTGGTGAAATCAGACACCTGAAAACAGCACTAAAATTACATCCACACTCACTTTTTGGCAAAATGAATTCACATTGAATGTTCTCCACCGCAAGCGCACCGGCCACACTGGGAAACAGGGAAACAGAGTAGCTCACTTTTATTTCCAACAACAAACTGCCCATCGTCTTTCATTTTGGCAGAAAGTTATTTCCGGCTCATTCTTGTGGCTTCCTGCTGGGGTGGGAAGTCACCTGGGCAACGCCCCGTCCCTTTCGGCATTATTCCAAGCGTCCAGTTTCCGTTTCAAATCTGTTTCAGCTTTAAGATGCATTAAAACGCAAAACACTCGCCCGTCTGCCATGCGCACCCGATAGCATCTTAATGGTACCGGGCACCCGGGAGCGGTGGGCTTTAATTTATTGCCCTCGTGCGACACGTTGACCAGCAATTACTATTTGCACCCTGTTAGCGGTGGTGGCTTGGAATCGGGCTGCTTTAATCATCACTCTATCTCGTTTTCGCTTGGTTTACTCGTCGCCTCTCGGTAAACTACTATTCCGAGACCAGGGGTCTAGAAAAATCATAAAAGCAAAGCACAGCACACCGTCGTAATCGGTGTTTGTGTTTGGCATAGTGTGAAGCGGTAACAATTGACTTTAATTGTTAAAGTAGCCCTTAAGTGATACTTTTTTTGTTTCCTCTGAAAATGTATCATCAGAACATAAAGTCACTACATTACGAACTGTATTATTTCTGCACAGCACAGTTGGGTCAGTACAGTACAATCATTTATCAACCTATTTTTGCTAGTAGAACTACAAAAAGAACACTACATGATAGTGGGCTAATTCCACAGTACAAAAAAACTCTATTCCTAGGAAACCCGAATTGAAACACAAATTCAACGGAGCGCAAAAATCTATGACATGTCACCGGTTTCTGCCCATCATCGTTAGCCGGTAGTGCCATTCGGGACCCTCAAATCATCGGCCACGGTTGAGCAGACTAAGCGTTGCTGCTTCGGTTCGAGCATATCGATAAGACAGCAAACCGTATCCGAACAACCTACCCTCTCGTAGGAAATCGGCATTGGTATGAGCGACAACGCATTTGTTCAAAGTTTTGGCTCACTGCGAGATCTATCGAGGTATCGTTGTTAAGCTCCCGGCACAGACCAATTTGTACGTGACGAGCTTCAGTTCTCCGGTAAACTGGGACATTCTGGACAGCGTACGGCGGATAAGGAAGCATTTTTCGATGGCTTTTAGATGGAAAACGTATGGCATACGTACACTGCACTCTGTTTCGCAAAATCAACTTTTCAAAACGTACAAAACGTTCGCTCCGTTGACGTTCGACGACTGTGGCTAAGCCGTTGAAGACCGAAATCTATGATAGGAATACGCAAGTTGATCCCTGAAACTTCAATCCTCTATCGACGGTTTTCCATCACACACTTAATGGTTTGGCGGGATTATTGGACTAGCATTTCAACTACGTACAGTCAAAGTGTAATTTTTGAAAAGCCTTGCTGCTTTATCCAGCAGATCCCCTGAAACAATACCGCCTGAACAGGATGAAAAATGTCTGGCAAATATTTAAATATTTCATTTGAACTTATTAATTTCTTCCGGAAACGCATCACCAATATATATTTTATACATCAGTACAATTAAACGCATGTACTTTATAAATTGTGTGCTTTAGCAACATAACATATTTAATTCAATAAGTGCAAAAAAAATTGCATGAACTTACTTTGATGTTTGTATGAAATTCGATAAATCCATTACATTAACTCCAGTTCAGAGATTTTTTTATCATGACAGGTGTTAATTAAAAAAAAGATGTACAAAACAGAGTACCAAAACAATATCCTCGTGGATTTTTGGTACGAATACAGCACAAAAAAATCATACAAACTTGTCCAAACATATTTATCATGGAAATCACAACAACCTTTTCATTATTTGCCTGTCTTTGCACGACATGCTATGGACTAGACTAGACTATTTTGTACTACCAATCGCTATTTCACGTTGAAGTAATGAACATTAGTTGTCGTCGATCAGTCCTGTTTTTTAGAAGACTAGCACCGCTACAACAACGTATGGTTTTCCACCGTATACACCGGCACCGGCTTTCCGTATGTAAACGTATATTTTTTCCAACAATTTGTTTATTATTCAGCAACCCACGGGAGTCCTTCTTAAAAAAGAAAGAAGGCACGTGAAATAAGAATCGTTAAGTTGATTACCTATACTTTCGATTGAATTGTTTCTGAATTCATACTGCTGAGGGAAATCGTACAAAAATACATAAATTGTTTTATAAGCATTATTAGAAAATAATATAATGATAGGTTTTTTTTTTGCCTGTCATGAGTTAGGCCAAAAAATTATCCTTTTTTATTTTATTTTACATATCCTTTTTATTTTATCCTCGTTAGTTCATTCGAAAAACCGCGTCCATCAAATATGGAACATATATAGTGCTATTTGTAAAAGAACATTTATTGACATGTACTTGTTTAAAACTGATGACAATTTTTAAAACTTAATCTTACGCTGAAGCAGACAATGACGAACAACTTATAAGTCAATCACAGCATCGTTTTTGCCCTTGATGTAGATGACGTTTTTTGCAACCAAGAGAAAGAACTTGGCTGCGTTTGTCTGCACGGATGCTACTTATCACAGGCAAACGCAACAAACCAATCGACAACGGGGACGAAAATGGACTCCCTGCCAAGAGTCAGCAGCTCTGCTGCAGTTCGCAAACTTGTGTTCCAGGACGAAACGCGGTTTGTACGGTGTAGCAGCTCTCCATGCTCGGTCTCGTTATTAACCAGCATGAAGAGCGTGCTGCGCTACAGGGACAACAAACAGGAGCGATAGATGTTGTGCCATATACTCGACCATATCTCTGATGGAGACTCCAATACTACCCGAGGAGATTCCATTGAACTACAGCCTCTCAGCCGTTTCAAGCAATGGGTCGATGGTCGATGGTCTTGTCAACGTTCACGCGTGCTTCGAAGAATCTTGTTGAACGTGGCAACGATGTAGTCGACGTGAATTTTGGATGCAGATTTTTCAGCTTACGTCCTGCCGCGATTTCTGAGGTAGCTGTAGCTGGTAATAGAATCAAAGATGGTGCTTTGCCAAGCGTTCTGGGTCACGATCCCGTGCCCTGTGCAGGGTTTTGAAAGCGGTTCTACCGGTTCTTAACACAACTCAGTCCGTGATGAACCAAAGGGCACAACTTTGTCGGGTAGTAGCTATCCATGGTGTGTCACATTCGTGAACTCTCCGCATACCGTGATGAAGGAGAGAATGGGCTTCGCATTCACAATATGCGGATGCAAGCCAAGCATATTTCAGGTCCCCAAACTTCTCTCGTGATGGAAAGAACCTCTTAGAAATGTCCCAGTTCGGCAGCCACCTCCGGGACGCCAAACGGTAGACCATCGCTATATCCACCGAGTGAGGTAGTCCATATTCGCCTTCGATTTTCGATGCTCATTGGCGAGGCTCACACGTTTTAAATCAAATTATCCACGATATCCCTAAAATAGAAGAAATATTTGTTTTGAAATGAACACCAACAGCAATGAAATAAGTATTTAAAATTTTAAAACGACGTTTTCGACGCTTTTTTCATTGCGAGATTTATCTCCTTGCATCGAAACCCAAAAAATATACTAATAAATTGTCTGCTTTTTCTCTTATAAGTTGAAGAAAAGGAATGTTTCGATAAAACTTAAACCAGATTAGATATTTTCAATATATAAGCGATCTCGGCCTTGTGAGATTATCGTAGGAAAATGAGGATGTTGATTAAAATGACAACATTCTATTTCTATCGAGACTCATCAAATCATGATAGCATTAAGCACCTCTCGCGAACGGATTTGAAGCTATCGTGATTCAACGAAAGCGTTCACACAAAGTGTCCCAAAACGAGAATCTAATCTTCAATACTGATGCCTAATGAAACTTCCTTTCGTAGATAAACACGTTCGTCTAGCAAAATCGACGCATCTTCGAAGCAAATTATAAATCGATTAGTCCCTTTGCAAATTTGTTCAGCATAGCGCTGATGTTGTTGAATCCATAATTTATACCTCATTTGTGTACGAGTTCCCTGTTAAAGCAAGGGAGGCCTTTTCCTATTCAAAAAGTAAAACTATTGATTCTTGCGACGTTTTTCTCAAGATTCTTTGAATCATTTTGAGTCTAGTGTGCTATTTTAACGATTTTAAACATCAATTACCGTAACTGACATTCCATGTCTACGACGTTCTCTAATCACTGTCATCATTAGACCTGTACCAAACCATTACCTTAAGTACGGACCATTTTTTTCGACCAAAACCTCTCGTACGAATCACAAGCACTTTTACGACTACGCACACGCACGAATAGGCGAAATGGCTCAGTCACGTACAAAGTAACAGCAGGAAACATCGAGGCAAACCAGTCACCTCTTGACCCCACGAATACTACATTCACTAACAAACAACATACAAGAGCACTTTCCTCGACCGCTTCGCCGCTGTCGTTGCCAAAATCAAAGGACGGTGTTGAGCACGATCTTTCCTCCTTACAGGACCGAAAGCAACTTGCTTGTGAGAAAGCACAAAGAAGATAGTGCATCCCAACATATGCGTAACTATGCCAGTGCCACTGATGAATCTCCACCGGGATTTACATTCTCGTCGTAGAAGAGGAGTCTAATTTGAGTTCACAAGAGGTGAAGCAAAGCACAAGAGGTAATCAAGTAGGACTCACTTCATTTGGTACTTTGGCGCTATGTATGATTGATGTCTTTTATTCGTGCTTAAAAAAGTTAACCCACTTCGAAATAATTCAAATGTTACTACCGTCAAAAGGTTATTTTATAAAACTTGTTCAGGTCGAAGAATTCTTCCCCTTTTTATATGTCAAGAACAATATCGCTAGAAATTTCCTTCACAAAATGGGCATATTGTTGAAATTATAGAAATAATCCTTCATGATCTTCAACTATAATGAAGTATACCTATCTTTTGTATTGATAGCCGTAGGTTTGACGCAAACAAATCTCTCTCTAACAATAATTTAAATATTAGTTTGCTAGGGCTAAGAAGGTATTAAACGTTCAAATTTCTTTATTTTGTCATTCTGTAGTTTCTATTGTTTACATAACTTTGTTCGATAAAGCAAACGAATTTTTTTATTATTTCCGTGAAGGCTAGACATGCTATAGATTTGCTGGAAATTGTTCATACGAGTTTAGTATGGAAAAGAAAATAGATAAATTGTGTACGCACGTAAAAACAAACAAAAACTCATTTCTGATGAAATAACAATTGGTTCCAAACAGACTAATAACGAAACTTTTTTAATTATAGTGACCAACACAACACAACCAAACACACACTATCTTCAAATGAAGCCATATCAAACCAATACTTCTGTCAGTACGTTTTTGCCCAGCAAGCAAGGAAACAAACTTTACCTGACCAGCAGCAGCATCTTAGCAAAAATCGAACCATTGTTAAGAGCACACCAATCCACCATCGCACTGCGCTAGAGTTTTATTAAATTCCGCTCGTGCAAAACTAATAATCTCTGCCAATGATCCGACTGCGAGTTTATTATAAAATTTGAACGTATTTTAAGCGGCTGCGCTTCCTTCCACGCGGGACGAGATTTTCGGGAGATTTCGTTCGCCAAACAATCGCAGCACGATGGCGGCAGGAATGGCGTAAACTCGATTGAAAGTTTTTCACTTTCCCTCCCGAACTGAAATATCGTGATGATGAAACAAGGGGGAAAGATCTTTCCCTTTGCTGCGTCCTATGGAGGTTATTAATTTTTTTTTTCTGTGTTTTATGCCTTGCATTGATTGAACGAAGAAAAAGTCGCAAGCAAGTTTATTTGCCAATTACATGATAAATGGGGGTAACGCAAAAATGATATTTAATCGAATAGTACATGATGTTTGCAGATTTTTTTAGAATGATTTCAAATAGTTTCAATTTTCCAAAAACACAGTTTTAAAGAGGCGACCGGAAGGTAGCACCTTTAACCTACCTTCCTAACTGAAACGAAACTTTACAAATTTAATATAAAAACATTCCCACGTAACACTCACATCTTCTCCGCCTCCAGCATAATAGCACCCAAGTTTTGATGCAGTAACTAAAACACAACGACCCACAACGGTCAACAACATCCGTCTGAGGACTGATACTTTTCAAGCAGGTGTTTCCACGAAAACGCTCATCAAACCCGCAACGCACCGTTTTGCCCGTCGTAATTTTCATGATCTCATTCACCGCACACGCCCCAAAAATGATACGGACAGCTCACCTGCATAATAATGTGGTTAATGGAATCATTCCGTGTCACGGGGGGCTTTTATTAGGAATGCTGCCTTTTTTGGTGCGCCGAAAGACTACCTCCTACGTCGACGGCTCTACGTGATGTTATCGCGCAGCGATATTATACCGAAGCAAGGAAAAGGTAGCCATCAAACGATGCCATTAAAAATCATGATTTCTGTTGAAAATTGCTCAGATGGGTGCCATTGCGGTGGGTCAGAAAAAATGAACCTACCACGATTTTTGTTCGGTTTGCACTCTCCACAATGTGAGTTTTTTTCTTCCTTTTTTAACGCTCCTTGTACAACCAGCAGAAAGACTCGAAAGACACCGTGCTGGGTGGTAAACTAATATGAAACGTTTCATAATATGATTTTAATCGAAATATCCTCCTACTGATAGGATGCGAGCAATGAAGAAGATGCGATAATTAAAAATTGCTAACCATTGTGTATAAAATCAAAAAATCAATCCTTTGTTGTTGAATATGTTTCATTGCTCTTTGACAAACTATCGTAATTATGTTTTATAATTTAATTTGACTTTAAAAATATACAACTGATTGCGGCATTGCAGTGCATTCTAAGCGGTTTTATGTAAATTCTTGAAATATTTCAACCAAATATACATTCGAAGATTCAACACATGAATATCCAATAGCAGTTGTTTTTACTAAAAAGTTTTTAACTTCACCCCAATTTGTCTAGTGCGCCTAGTGGAATTTTATCAATTCTTCATATTTTTAACTAATATTCACCAGCAATTTTACCACATTGGGTTATGTACAAAAATGTATTGCCATTGTTATAAACCGATTGATATGCTCGCTGACGTCGTTGTTTAAAGCGTTATTATGATTTTTTTCTCTAAATTTATTATAATTTCAAACATGGCTGTCCTGTCCACATAACCTAGAATATAAAACTGTTTAACTATTAATTATTGAAAATGTAGCAATACGCCCAGGCCGTCCCTAAATGACGTTTCATCTAGTTGGTGTAAACGGAGAGCAATCAGTGAAATGAACATAAATGTTCAAAAGTTTAAAAGAATACGTCTTATTCAGTAAAAGATTCTTCAAAAATAAAACCATTACTTTCACTCATTTACACTCCACGAAACTGCCAGACCACGTTATATGTAAAGACTTTAATCCATCATCGATGTATCATCGAATGCAGCTCGGACTCCAAAAGACACAAAAAAGCAGCTCAGCATAACGATGAATTCAATGATACTCTTGCAGAATCTGAATCACAAAATATTTTACGTTTGCATCACTTTTTACGTTCACATGTTCGAGTAATTGAGTACGTGATTTGTATAGTAAATAAAATTCTACTTTTACTCAAATGAGCAGTAAAATGATCCAAGCGTTTTTATCCACATAGGACTGACGCTTTAAATGGCAAACAAAACCCAAAACTCTTATCCAAATAATCCATCTTAAACACTACAACACAATCTAAACGCTTTCCAAACGCTCGATGGAATAGTAGCGTACACAGTAAACGACCCATCCCGTCAATAAAAAGCTACTTCAGCCAGGGAACGCGAGAGCAGGTATCGTAAAGGTGTTGAACGACACGATTTGCAAGGCGTTAAATTTGTCTCAAGATGCGTTTTATGATGTTTACATTTCGCTTACCGTACACAACTTTTTTTTACGCGCATCGCTTCCATCTTATCACTCCCAAGGTGACATTTAGGTGTGCGGCAAGGTAAGCGTAAGCAGATGATAACAGATAGTCCTTTTTCGATACGATACGATCTAACACCTCGTCCGAAGCCTTCGTATATAATCGGTGTGGTGTAGGCTTTTTTCTCAGCTGCTACACAGTTTAAACACGGCGAATACGGAACCAGGCTTGGATAAAAAGTACACACTGCTAGATAGAATCCGACTTTGGTAAAAGCTTGATTCGTTAGCTTCGTTTGTTGTTTGTGCCACTTGAAGGTAAATTCTTCGTTCACAATATTTGTCTAGTTCCAATTTTTTGTCAATTCACTTGGGTATCTACAATACGGCTTCATAAGCCATCATAAGCAAATAAAAAGTAAATATTCGTAGAATGAGCTTACTCTTGCTCAAATGATAGCACTGTACTCGCTCGGATTCGTTTGTATAAACAATCCAAACAAGAGAAAAAAATACATCCAATTGCACGGACTTCACTTCCACTCAACTCCCCCCTCAACGGCTCTTTGTGCAGAGGCAATAAAAATTCATAGCTCAACGAAAACGCCATCCTTGAGAGCAAAAGTTCGATATTAATTACTTTTTCAACAAAAATTTTACGTCCCCGGAACGCTGCGGTAGCTTCGGTTTGACAACCAGCGAATGATTGCCCTCGATGCAGAACTACTCGAGTACGCTCAAGATTCAATTTCCATCAGGGATTTGCATAATTACAAAAATCATTTCGCCTGACATCGTCTGCCGCCACTCATTCGAGTATGGTCCCAGCTCGGAAAGGGCTTCAAAATACTAGCAGCACACACAGAAGCACGCGCTTGAGGCCTCAAGGCTGGCCTTTTAAACATAAAGTCTTGTCAAGAGTTCAACCTCATGTCTGCTGGTATACAGCTAAATAAATTCATGGCAACTTTGTAATAAACATAAGGATACCAATAGTGATTTTCATGCGATAGTGAAATTTTACTAATAGTGTGAAATGCCGAATGCCATTTATTGCTAGCTTAACGTTATAATTTTCCAGCAATTTATTTAGTCTTGTCTAACTGAAATCAGTAAGCCACTTTTGTTAGCAGGAAATAATAATTAACGGCAAATGAAATGCATTTTTAATTTTTGAGCTTTTCTTTTTTTTAACGACAACCCTCTCAACACGTACTCATTTCATGAAAACTCTCAACGCAGCCGAACGTAAAACTCTGCGCTAATTAATCGCGAAGAAAATCGCAACCCCCAAGTAGACGTTAACAAACTGCTTGATGTATAATTCATATGCATAATCTTGGAAACATTTTACGTCTGTGTCCACGCAAAGGGAGGGCTTTATAAACAGGTGCCACTTCTCATTATTTGATTTTTATCATTTACGCCAAAAAGCGACATAAAACATGAGAGTATAAGCCCCCGCTGGCAAAGGCTGCGACGCGAAATTGGTGTACTTTCGCACTCGGTTCGGGCGCCGTGGGCGAGATTAGGACAAGAGATTAAAATTAATAGCCACCGCCGTAGTGTGGCAGGGAACGGTCTTGTTACGCGGGCCCACACGACACGGTGGTTACTTAGTGCCATGGTAGCCAAACAAAGCACTGAGATCAGTGCTAGAAGATGTATGTACTTAAGTACCGAACGGTAACCAACGATGAAATTTAGAGTGAAATGTAGAGTATTAAAGATGAATACAGTGACACTTTATACAAGAAGTAAGACCCAACTTTAACAAAGTTGCTAATGGTCATTCGATAGACTTTTATTTTAAAGCTGCTGAACGTTCTTTCTGCAATCGATAAAGTAAAATAGACAGGAGTAAATTGGTTCAATTTTGCCTTATTTAATCAAAGTTGCCAACGCTATCGAGTTTGTGTACCCGCGAAATGTTACATTTTCGTTTATAGATTATAGATACTTCTAACAAATAGAGTAGTATACGCTAAAAATCGAGAAACATTTTTTTTCCAATGTAATAATTGCAATTTAAAATTTGTCAGTTTTTTGCACTTTTTACATAAACTCAAATATTGACAGTCTTTTTTATGACAAACATTATCGTATTTTTTACTGGAGTGCCTGTGTTGCAAGCGATCATTTGGTTAGCTCTTGAAGTTCAACTGAAAAGGAGTAAATATGATAATTCCTCTATAAAAGTTTGTAAATATTAGTACCTCGGTTGTATTTACAAATGAAAGGCAAACATAAAACACGAAAACGTGATTTTTTTCAACTTAGTTACGCTAAATTTTACACGTTTCTATATCAATACCATGGAAGCACCTGCTTGCTTTTTGGATTAAAAAAACCAATGCAAAGAGACATGATACAGTTAAAATACATATAAAATATGTTTTTACATGTTTTGTAACTCATTCAACACAACACATGCTCACTTTGAAAACGGCCAGTGGCAACGTTTTGTTGGGTGAGAAAGGTATAAAAGCAAAACAAAACAGGAAAAATGTATTATCCTGCCCACCGAGCGGATGCCCACCGTTACATCTTTCAGATCGTTGTTGGCGTGGTTTTTACTGTGTTTGTCCCCCTCGTCGGCTTGTGTCTTTGTTTCGAGCCGGGAGTTGTTTTTTTTTTATTTCCATCAACACGCATTGTGTCCACATTGTCTTACATTAAACCACCAGCCACACTAACCGGCAGCCACCGGAGCATAAAAAGAAATGCATCTAGCAGAAATACAACTATGACAACTGACAGTTTGTCAGTCGGATTTCACTAGAAAACCGCATATGGAACTGCAAACTGTGGGATGTGAGTTAGGATCTGCTCCTCACACTAATGCATTTCGTAGTCCGCAGTCTTGTCACCTAGAAGCGCTAGAAAGTAGATGTGATAAAAAAAATGTTGAGCATGATACAATCTGTGCGAAGAACCTTCACAAATGGATCCCTCTAGGACAAACGCCGCTCCAGCTACGATTGTGCGAGTAAACGTAACGTATGCCCCATTTTCTGTTTCGTGTTTGCGTGTGCGTTTCCCTTAACAAACACTTGGCCAAATATAAATGAGTTCCCGGGCCCGCAAGCCCTTAAAAGCACACGCTTTGTCACCTTCCCTAAACACACAACGTGGTGCGTCTTTAGAATGGCAAACAAAATAACCGACATTACGCTACTTATTGCGCATGGGAAGCATATTCAATTATGTTTCACCCCGCATCCTGGCCGGTTAGCTGACAGCAGCACGGGGTGTAGCGCAATGTAGCGTGACGCTTCCGGGGCTGTTTCCGAGTTCCAAAATGGTTCCTCCATGGGAAGCGGCACGATGAGCGCCTAATTACGTCACGGATGCCCATTGCGTACTGCGCGCCGTTTGCACGGAAAAATGGTTCGGAAAAATTCTCGTCCTCATTTTCCTCTCGTTTAGCTGCCTACTCCTGTCCACGGGAGGTTTGTCGTGAGGCGATGACAAGCGGACGTGTGAATTATGACGTTCATAATAATAAACATGTCTAGACCAGCTGAGTCGAAACCACCCAGACCGGGCAAATCTTTGCAAATGTGAACCGAAAGCGAAAGGAAAAAATCAACTACATCGGTTAGCTACATGATAATTGTTAAATGGCACGTAAGTGGCGCCTCCCGCCCATCGTTTAACGCAACGAAAGCAGTGACAGTTTCTGTAATTGAATGTATGGCTGCGTAACTGTCGCCGAACGCTTTTGCGGGATTGCGAAACCGATTAATCGAAAACCGGATCCTAGTAGACAATCAAAGTGGAGTTAAATTGTTTTTCTATTTAAAAAAAAAAGATCAACTGTCTGAACGGTCGTACATTTTATAAGACATTGCTTTTGCTCGACGCTGTTTTAATAGCATTCTTTAGGTCATAATAAAACTTTGAAATTTCTACAGCAAGTTGGAATTCGATTGCGCTTTGTGATTCGAAAATGGTTTAATTTTTAGTATTCTTTTTTAATTTGTAAACAATTTTATAGCTTTTTGGCCGTTGTGATTTACGATACTCATTTGAGCTAAATAAATAATAAACAATAAAAATACTAGATTTAATCAATTTCATCCAATAATTGCTTATAATGGAATAGATTAATGGATGAAAGCAACGGATGATTTTTCCATATATTTTTGTTTAAAAACAAAACATTGTTAAGCTTACGAAAAACAATGTAAAAACTAAAAATGTACATTAAAAATCAAGAATAATCCAAGACCTACATGAAAATCATCATTATTGTTGCCGAAGTGGTTGATGGCATATTTTGTTAGCAGATATAGAATTTGGCAGCATTAATCTCCACTTATGTCACTTGCAAACACATGCACATGCAAACACAAAAAAAACTATACGATAATAGAGACGATGATGATGGAAATGACCCTGAAAGCGCGAAGATTATGTGCTCGCTCAGAAACTAGTCTACAGCTGAAGATTACAGCTGAAGATTACCAAACAGCTGAAGATTATTGATGCGATTGGTTTGTATTATTTTTATTTTATTATTAAAAACTATTTGTTACTTACTACTATTTGTAATATAAAAAATATTCTCAAACTACGATATTAAACAATCCAGTCACGATGTTTTTCTAAAATTCTATAACCTTTACTCGCTAGATCTTGATCTTCATAAAAAAAACATTTTTACTTCTTATTTCTACAACCTTCTCCTGGTCTACCATGTCATTAGCGTCTTACACTGTTTGTAATGCCATACTGTCTAGTCGCTTTTCATTAAAAAAATATGTTCATTTGAAGTTTCCAGTTTTTTTATTCTTAAAGTGTCTTACAATTCACAATTAAATCACCAAGAGGTCAAGAGATTCAATCAATATCAATTAAAAACTAACATCAAAATTAATGTACTTCATTACGTCACAATTCACAGTAATAAATTCCCTTTCGGTATATTATATCAAATGTTTTTTTATAACATCACTTGTGTAACGTTTTTGTTGGTTGCTTTATCCTTTTTACAACCAAGTACATCGAGGTACAATAATCGCTTTCATTTAAAACGGCTTACCAAACCTCTCGTGAAGCAACTTATCCGCAAAGTGTTACGTATCCATTTTATCTCATTAAAATATTAATCGAAACTTCTACATCTATGAATGACGAGAACAAGATAACAACAATTCTGCCCCGTGCAGCATTCACTAGCTGATGTATTCATCAAGTACATAACAATTGTTTCACCTCCCACTCTGAAAGAGACTTGTTTTCATGTTTATCATAACAAACATACCATCCCTCCTGCGCATAGCCATTGACCGCAGCTTATCAGGAAAGTGAAGAAAAACATGCTACATACTCATACGTTGTGTTGCTTTTGTCCGACCGTCCGTACGATGTACCGCCGATAAAGTGCATTGACTGATTTTTTTACATCAACTGACCCAAATTACGTCCATCTCCACTACCACCCAGACACGCAACGAGGTCAGTTTACTTTGTACCGGCGGAGTAAAGACATCCTATCTTGATGTTCTTTTTCGTCATGTATTTCCCGTCCTTTATTTTATTTCTCCCTACACTACGCGACCAAACTACACAATGCCACTGGTGGTATCGTCTGTAATTTTTATAATTAAACAAAACTATATTGCTCCTTTCAGTGCAATAATAAAAAGCAGAACGTGGAATGATTTAATGGCGCTGCATTTCATAAACGTCACGGTCCATTTACAAACGACACTTTCTGCACGAGAATCTACGAAAAAGAATGGTCAGTTCAAGTAAAAGCACTTCCTTAATTGAATAAAAATAAACTTGCATTGCTTCCTTAGAGCCCCGGTAACCGACAGTGACAGTGTGCCGGAAGGGAAACTAATCATTTGATAAGTCACAATTTGCATTTTTTTTTTGCTTTTTCTGTCTCTTCCGTTGTCTTTTGCTGTGTCTCCAAAACGTAATTTCGTTCCAAAATTAAGCTCGTTAAACGCAGCCGGACTTAGACTACGCGTCCAAAACGGGGAAGGGTACTTGGCAGACATAAAAGCTGCTATTTTATACGACTCCGGTTGCAATGGAAACAAAACCCCAGTCGGTTCTGTTTGCCGTTTTTCATTAAAATAATTTAGAATCCTGATGAGACCCGCCGGACGTGCTACCATACTAGCTGCTTTCAATTAAAATAAATTAAAAAATACCTACAGGTCATTATCACACGAAACGCGTAAGTGTAACAGACGGGAGGCCAGCTCCTGCCCTAGGACACTTGTTTGGATTGAATCGTGCTCACCCGGAGCGATAAGAAAGCTGCAGTCCACCAGCCGTTCTCCACTCTGTACACCTTGGGATATTAAACCCAAATAGTACCCACCTTCAGACGCCCAACTTTTTCGGCCGGAGCCGCTGGCTGCCGCCGACGATAATGCCCTAGGTAAACTCGTTCGGGCAGTAAGTTGTCGCATCCGTTTGCCGATGTGCGTCTTCCATTATGCAAATGAATACCAAATGTAACTTCATAATCAAAGACTTACCTTCACCGGGAGGGTTCAAGTGCTCCGCAAAGGAACCAATCTGTGTAAATTTTCAGCAACAAGCCGGAACGGAATAAGCAGTCCCGCAATGCACCCTTCCCATCCCTAACGTCCCTTTAAATGATACAGCAATAATCTTATGCAAAAACAACACCTTAATGTCTGGCAAATATTACACAGCGAGCGATCTCAGCAATTTCGTGCTAAACAATTTGTTGTGTACCTAGTCGCTCTTCTCATACCCTCAATACTGCTGAAACTAGCAGGAATTAAAGCAAAAAGATTGGCTGCTAAGTGTCATTTTTTTTGCATGATAATGTAACGCACGGATTCGCTGATGCTTTCGAAAGGTTTCTGGCAGAATCATACCGTGTTTCGAGATGCTTCATTGTTGTTGCTTGAACGTAAAATAAACTCGATGAGAATGTGTATTCATTCTGTTTTCTTATTGTGAGCATTTTTCGAGTGAGATGAGATGTTGTGTGAATCGAATGAGGAATGAATTCTGAGTGAGCTTTCCAGTGAGATTTTTAGGAAATGAGTGAGTAAAGAGTGAGTAATATTTTCTCAGACGGATGATGAACCTGAAAAACGAGTGATATTTTCTCAAACGGATGATGAATGTGAAAAACGAGTGATATTTTCTCTAAACTTTCTCTAATAAAAAAAATCATTCACTTTTCAGTGTCAGAAAAAATGTCTATTTTGTGTTGTATTTGTTTCAAATTATTATTTAAACATGATAAATAGAAGACTTCTAGACAAGACTGGTAGTGATATACTTTGCATCTTAAGTGATAACAATCTAAGCTGATATTTATCTTTGCATCTAAGTGACAATGGCTCAAATGTTACCCAAACTAACACGGTAACAATCGCTATCATTCGTAACAGAACAGTAATAACAGTTAACAGAACACGAACACATTTATGCCGCTTAATTGCAGTCAGTACGAAATTTGTTTTAGACAAACATGAATTTTGAATTAAAATTCAAAATTCAATTCAATTAAAAAATTGTTATCTCAAAAAGTCAACCCTCGAATCGCACCTGTCTCGAATGGTGTTCATTTAGGAATGAATTTTTCTACCAAAAATGAACAGATTGCACGCTAACTTTCTAAAAGAGGCTACTAGCAGCTGAAATATTTATTGACTCATTACCTAAAGCAGCTAAGAGCGCTATCAAACACAACGACGTTGGTGCTAAGTCCCAGCACAAATCCTTTTAGGCAGCAAAATGAGACTCTAGATGACGGCGCCGCAGATAACACGGAAGGACAGCCTCGTTTTACTTATTCAATATTACTTCAAACGAACCACAACCGCAGATTAGCAAAGATGTGTAGCGCCTTGCACAAACGAGACACGCAAGAAACCAAGAGCATGTTAAATATGAAACGTGTGTTGTGGTTTTCAGTATTAAGAGAATTAAAAGTGTAGCGTTGGTAACGCTAGATTGCGGATGTTGAAGGCATTTATTCATCAAGCTGAAAATTAGTACTATCCTTTTGACCCGATGAAAGTGGCGGACGGTGTTTATCTCTCGTTTTGTGTTTATAAGAGATACATGGGTTTCAATACTGCCGGCATGCCTGCTAGTACTTTCTCACTAAGAACAATTTGATGTCATTGTATCCTTTTTGGCACTGCATACACTCATTGCACTGTACCTGACACATCTAAACAACATGTCTGCGATAAATCTATTCATCCCATTATATTCAAATTTGAATATCAAATGAAGAAACGATCTTTCAGACTACCTCGGTTCGTACATGAGTGAAGGTGGCTTCACCATGCAACCTAGATGCGAGTGAAATGTCATTCCAGTGACAGCAATTTATGCAAGCGGTACGATTATATGCGAACCTAATTATTCCGTTCGCCGATCCATCATCGCGGCGATATGTTCTTAGATGACCGAAGCAACGGAGCAAGACGGTGGTTATCGGTATCATAAATGCATTGAAATTAAACAGCAAGTGATTGCGATAATAGATCCAGCAGACAAGATTTGCGACATGCTGGCTCAATTATGGCGTTTCTTGATTTGATTGATCACGTCGTACGTAATGTGTTTGGATCGTACCGGTGAAGCAGAAATAAAAGATGAAGCAAATACACAACCAGGTGTCCCACGTAGTTTGAGAAATTGTTCGATACATTTTAGATAAATCGATGTGTAAATGTCAGCTCTGTAGTATACTTTTCTTCCTAGATGGAAATACTTTTTCTAGCCCATTTTCACTCTTGACATATCGCCATCATTGTACAGGCTATTGCGTTAGCTTGATCTTTTGTTTAACGACGAAAATACTTTATTTTTATCCGACATTCAACTACGCTTTCCTTCGATGAAAGTGTTTCGATTCAATTACGATTCGATTATCTATCTTTCTTGCATGATAAAGCTGCTTCGATGCAGACGCTTCCTTCATCGTATCTACATCTCCCTACAACGACAACAAAATGTAATTATCGCCATCAGCACGGGGATAAATCAACCACCATAGTCGAGCACAAGAAGCCAATATCATGTCCTTATCGACCTATTTAACGCTCGTTTGCCTAGAGTGCATCCTACAGGGCGAAATAAGAATCGTTGGGTGTGAAATGAAAAAAAAATCTTTCATAAGCTGAAATTTATCGAAAAAAATGTGAAACTGTGGTGTGGAATGATACTAGCGGCTTTATTTTGCTCACTTAACACCGGAACCAGTTTAACTCACTGCGTATAAAACAAACAAATTAATCCAAAGCACGGGTGAGTTCTAGCGTCAATATTTAAATGGGCTGGTCTCATCATTCGGAAGCGAGCAAATATGAGCCTCACTTCGAGAGTGAATAAATTATCACCTAATCGAATCTGTAATCGAAACAGATAATCAACTTCGGACAGCCTCTTGTGCGGTTCATTTAACAGCACTACTCTGTATGAATAATGTAACTTCCGGCGATTTGTAAACGATCGGCAGAGGCATTGGCACCCAAATGCTATCCGCATACTAATATGCTTTCTGTTCTCCCGGAGGAAACAACACCGACTAGGCGGTAGTATCGGAAAACTGAACGGTTGAACGCTTGAAGCCCCTGTCGCGCTGGGTCGAATGGCAGGGTAATTGATGTTGTTCAATAATGTAAGCTTTTTCCGTGAATTGACAGTCGATCACGGAATTATCTTTAAGCAATACGTTTAAAATCTATAAATATTTTCAAACTATGCTACCGAGATGATCAATTTCTTTGGCAATAACTGCAATAAACAAAGGGAAAAGGAGAGATAGAGAAAAAGCGACAAAGATGCAACAGCCTATCAAATTAAAATAAGCCCTAGTTGATTCTTCGTTCCCATTCACTGTAAACAATTTTCAGCTTATAAAGCCGAACAAAAGATAACTGGTCGTACGCTTATTCAATTCATCATTATTATTCTACATCGAGATGTGTCGTGCGGAGGAACATCTTCCAAGAACTTGTTTCCATGGGATGTGTACTGCGGCTCATTTGCTTGACCGATACAATACCTAAGCTTATAGAAAACCATCCAGAACATCGTTTTCACCTACGTACTGCGTTCCCCACTGTGCAGTTCGGGGAACACATACATCGTACGTTATGCTGCTTTCTATTGAAATAGGAAATCCTATCAGTTTCAGTGCGTTCGCTCGTTCCCGGAATCGAAACGATGCAGTCAGAGCTGAGGCAGTGGCCTTCACATTGTTTGACAGATCGTTCAACGAAACGGAGAGCATGCTTTAGGGCTTGAATTAATCTTTTGCTTGAAGCAGCATTTTCTTCAACTAATTGACGGATAACCCACTTAAACATTTTATTGCTTTCCGCATTTTAAACACTTCATTCTGAACCTATGCGTTATGAGTGCAACATGCCTCACATTTCATGATATTCATCTTACCCATTTAAACTCACCCAATACATGCGATTTAAACTCACTCAGATACGAATTGGGTATTTGTTTTTTTTTTTTCTTATAGCTTTCAATCTTTGAAGCTAAAGTTCACAATTATTCATACTTAGCTAGTCTTCATTTTTTTCATCTTTTATCAATTTTAAACAATCAAAGACACCAAATTTTCCACTTGTATGTTTCTGTACTTTATTTAAAAATCTAGAAAAATAATGATGTGTTAAAACTATTCTATGCTCAAAATGACAAAATTATGATTTAAAAATGGTTTAGCAAAATAAAAGTAATGTTTAAAGGTTTTTATCCCATCCATGATTGAGTTGCACCATACCATCGCCCGAAAAACTCGGTCACTTTCTGATTGGTTCGTATTCCTGTGAGATTCTTTGCCGGCCACGAGTGCTGGCTTTTCGTTATTGGCAAACTTACCTCGCTGTTACCGTCTCGCCGGATTATGCAGATGCCGTTCGGGATGCAGCAATTTATATTTGAACAACACAATCGAACCATATGTGAGCGTACGGTTGGATCATGTACAGAATCAATTCGGTTACCGCCACGCCGGCTTGGTTGTCTGCTGGTCGATTGGCTATTGAGGAAGGAAATAGTGCGCCTTATTCTGACCCTTACCGGTAAGCCACCGGCAAAACTTGTAGGGGAGCCCCTTATCGAAAGAGATAGGCTATCGAGAAGAGCTGAGAAAGAATTTAGCACTACAAAATCGAACGAACAGACGAAGAGTCTGTTTAAAGTTGCAAATTGAACAACATGCTTTAGTTTATTATACCGCTTTGGTTTGTGGTTCAGAAGTATACGTTGAAAAGAGTTCTAAAATTAACAAATAATTGAAGGCAAAATCCCTTCGCTGCAGTGGTTGGACCCAATGTCAACTACCCGGGCGTGCCGATTCTTCGGAGAAAAATGTTTAAATTACGATCGCAACACGTCACTCGCCGCAGCAAACCCAGCCCGATGGTGAAAACAAAAATTCAGACATCGCATTATGCATACGACCCACCCGACCGATAATGTCGTTCTCGAAAATTTCATCATGTCACGTACATTGATCCCGTGCCCTTGTTTAGGAAGCTTTTCCGATGCGTGAAGAAACCCGGAATGGAGACAAACAAGCAAACATACAACTATGGGGAAAAATAGAATACAAGAGAAAAGAAAAACCCGGCTCTCACCAAAAGACAGATTTTGAATGTCGATTTCCCGTTATCAGACTGTTATCTATTGCCTATAGCACTTATCCTAAATTGAGTTTGCACTAGAGTCGGCGTCGGTGCGGAGAGTTGTGTCCCGTAAGTACGCACGGAAAAAGCTCATGCATGCGTCTGACGCCGTCACAGAGGAGATATTTCCTGACATGAATTTCAGATCATTATGACGCACACAGTACACGCAAATACGCAATTACGCCTGGGTGCTAGTGCAAAAAGAAATAGAAGAAAAGCAAAAATCCGCCTATGCACGGCACGCATGTCAACTCATGTGCAGAGCGTCGGTTTCGCTAACGTGTGATGAATTTTTCAAACTAAAGAAATCAAAACCATTCTGCGCCACTCAGCGGAACGGATGCTCGAGAGGAGTTTGAAAAGAGGAGGCTCTGCAAGAGTGCTGCCAATAAATAATTTCCATCATGGTACTTGGTCATGAAAAGAGCACACAAATCGTGACATAGCTTGGAAAGATGCTACTGCTGAAGCATAATCTAATGTAAAAACGCTTTGTAAAGCACACTTAAATTCTATCGGATGGAACAAAAAATATGAAACTCATCCAACGATTTCTGCTTTCACTTTGTTCTCGATGTTTACTCCCCATTTACTCATATACAACCAATCCGCACATTTAACGTTACTTCAACATCACCAAAGCGCCATCTTTCGTTAAGTCAGCATAGTGATAAATAACTGCTTTGGAGTCTGCAACGATTGGTTTGGAGTCGCGGCAGGACTGTGGTGTCAGTGCATTGCAACCGGAAAATCATTTCGCGATAACGGAAAGTGATAAAGCGACGTTAACTATTGCCGTCGGCTCTGTCTGGCAGGCCGGCTGGAACAGGACGCTACCATGACGAAAATTCCATTTCGACAGCCAATCTCTCTCACTCAACAGAAAACAGGCGAGCTGACACTGGAGTTCATCGTACCCCAAATGGCATATTCTAGTTGCAACCTGTATTTGCTCGCCTTCAACACACCGGATGTTGAGGTTGCGGTAGTGTTAGCGAGAGAGAACTATTTATGCTGCAGCGGACGACGACGCTGAACGAGTGTTTATTGCACAATAAGCAGTCTGCAGGAAGTATTATCTCATAGACACAGTGCCATTGACATTGGCCGTATAACACCTAAACAATTCTATCAAACGGAACAAAGCAATTGTGAGTGAGTTGCAATATTTGAACAGCTCCACATCCGATGATTGCGGAATGATTATTCCTTGCGAAATTGAAGCTTGAATGAATGGTTTGACAACTATCAACAAGTACCGCGGGTGTTTATCGTTATGATGGCAATACAAGAATGAAATGCATGACCAAATCTGAGATTAAATTCTGTAACAAAGTGTTTCTTAAAATAACAAACATTATAAAATGACAAAAGCAAAACAAAATTTTTAGTTGCATCCTATGAGATTTATGTTTATGGTTGTAACAACGACCTTGGTAGGGAATATTTGTGTATGTCGATTATTATTACTGGAGTTTTTGTTTGTTTTTATTCTGCATGTTTCTTCATTCTGCATATCAGCATTATTATCCTCAATGACTGCATCAGTAGACACTTTCTTCACTAAATAAATACTAAGGTAATATTTCCCATTTAAATCAGAGTCGCTCGGGACACAGCCATAAAATACGGAAAAAATATTTGACACGAAAAGTGTCGGTTGGTGAAAATATAATCTAATAATATGGTATAAATGTAATTGTAAAAATAAATTGTTCAAAATAATTATTCCACGGAAATTTCAAAAGTAATGCATAATATGACTGTATTTTCAAAGCTCTTTAATAAAAACATAACTTACTTAAGTATCTGATTGCAACTGTGTTAACGAATAGCACCAGCCAAAATGATTAATACTCCTCCGGATCGTTATCAATATTTATCAGATCATACCTATTATTTGCGTTCCATACGAAGATGTAAGATAATTCTTTTTTGTGAATGTTTTTCGTACGATGCGCATTTACCATTTTCTTATACTTTTCTTTCTTTTTTCCTTCGATGTATCGCCCCTAGTACACAACCTAGTGTTCACCCTATTATTGGGTAGAAAGTCTAATTTTGAGTACCGTAAATCGTCATTAAAATAACATTGTCCCGGAAGCATCACAACCTCATTCTACACCTTCAATCGGCCGGAGTGGATAAGCTCAATTTGTCATTTTGGTTCATTAGCGCGGATCACACAATGGTCTTCAGACGGTCTCTGCTAAATGCAACAGCATTATCGTAACGTACTCCCCGGCACGGTCGGCTTACGAAAGCAACTGATTAAGTCAACTTTGACACATCCGTTCGTTGTGTTGTTGTGTTGTGGATGAAAATAACGAGCTGCGGTTCAATCTTTGCACGCTTTCCTATCACTCTTCCGTTCACCACGTTTCGCAACGTCTTGTACCCTTCTTCTATCAATCATTCGATTCTGACGCCCATTGCCGAAAGCTTACACATGTGAAGCGAGAACAGACGCTAACTTTCCTCCCCGATTCCACCTCGTCCATTGTGACAGCGCAACTCTCAACAAAGTCCCATCAATCAATCCACCAGCCAGGAACTTCTTTGGATGGTTTTATCCGGACGTATGCTATGGGTAAAGGTGTGCACAGGTGTTTCAGAAACTCGCCAAACTTTTCCCTCCCAAAATGAGGCATCGACCTGGTGATCCTTGTTGCATACGGTTGTTTGGTGGGCACGTTTTGTTTTCTATTTCCTGACGAGATGTTTGCTTAAATGGATAATGTGTTTAAATTGGTTGTCATCACTGAGTGACAGCTCCTGCACACAGATAATTAAGCACACCCTTGCAGAACGACTTATATAATCGTATATTCATTGCGCATTCAAACACCTAAGCCATACTTCCTTGAAACATGAACAGTTTATCCACATTGCTTGTGAAATTTTAGTTTAATTACATTACATAATTTCTTCTTATTTCAACAAAACAGTATTTTGTTGAATTCTAAAGAATTATAAAAATAAAATGTTAGTAACGTACTATGTGTAAATAATATGTCACGCTCACAAAAAACTATCTATAACATCTCACATTACAGCGTACAAAATATTCCTCGCTGAAGCCAATTATGTTCGCGTACTAATTAAAATTTGTGCAACGAGTTATGATGTCCCTTATGGACGACATTTCAAAATTAAGCACATCAAACCGCCAAACCAGCTGCTATGTCAACTGAAGCTTGAAAATCAAACGCATCACGCTCATTACGGAAGCACTTACAACCATCTTCCAAGCGGATCACTATCAATTATGATGCTCCCTTTTATTATAATGCCATAACACTAGCGCTGCACATGTCGACCATCCCGGGCCGCAAGATTAGCAAGTCAAATCCAAGCCACACTTTGCTATCATTTCAATTTTACTATTGTGCACGAACCGGTTTGTGTTGCTGTGTCTGCGTGAATCGGTGTGTGGCCGAGTTCGTAAGCTCCACAATCATGTAATGGAAGACTAGTTAAATCTCATATTTCATCCGGGAGTGCGGCTGAAATGCCCTGCAGGAGAGGCCCCCCGGAATACCGCGCTGTCAGTCGAAAGGTTTGCGTAACGGAGTAATATCTGCTTGAATTTCAATTCGATTCAATGTCAATCGGATTGTCAGTTAACTTATTATGCTGATTGAGCATGGCCTGGCGATGCTGCTGCTGATGATGATGCTACTGTTGCTGCGGGATATCACGTTCCAAACGAAGCGATATACCCAGTGTGGGCTAACTTCATCGTCGGACACGTGCAATCGTTCGGTTAGTTCATGTGGCTCTGATCAATAGGGACGAATTGTACGTTTGCACCATCTTGTGCAGAATCTCCTATTCCAGGCTCATAAGCTGACTAATGAATTAGCCCATGCAGGCTCAAAAAGAATAGACGATACAAAGATTATGAATAAACGTGGAGGGGTGCACAACAAAATGTGTAGGTGGTTGGTAAAATGGCAAAGTAAACACTTTAAAAAAATTGTCACTTTTGTCAGTATAGATGCCTACAGTTATACCATGAGACAGCTTAGTTTTAATTCAATCACATTATTACCAGTTCAAAAATAGTTTTTTTTTTTCAAATGATCCATTTCACCGTTACATTACATTTCACTCATTCGTACTTAAAAAAAATATTTATAAAAGTTCATTTTAAACTGTAGCAAACAAAGTGGATTTTTAAAGGATACAAGCAGTTAGAAACCAAAAAATTTTTTATTTATGCTCCTACCCAATGCATCATTTATTAACAAAATCAAATAAATGTCTCCGTGTATCGCCTCTAAACGAACAATCTTGCATCGAAAATTGAAGTAGATTGCTCGAAAGCCTTCATAAATTTGCCATCGTATATTGATTATGCATTGGTTATTCTATGCAAATTGGTCAAACATCACTCGCCACCGAAGCCACCGTTCCCAACATATGCCGCCTGCTCCGACAGCATCACCCTAGCTTTACGAACGTACCAGGTGTTGATTTTCCTTACCGTTACCATTTTCCTGTTTTTTTCTTCCGCCAACCATTACGAGTATATTACATCCCAATCGGTCGTCGCAATGAAATATGGTGCCTTCGGCGCCGCTTTTTCATACACTCCCACGGGACGCCGAAAAACACATCCGCTCGGAAGTAGATTGATTGTTTTTTACTTGATTTTCGCCAGCAGCAGGTGAATAAGAAGTAGATCGTATAAATTTTATTGTCCGACGCTGTTGCCAGGTGTGGCATAAAAATCGACATTTGTTCTTGCAGCTTTAGCGAGTGAGAGAAAAGCTTTAACGGAATTCAGGGAAAACACTTTGTAGGATCTTGATAGGAAAAATCGTGTAGATAGAACTATCGTCAAATGTTACAAAAAATATTTAAAGCAAAGCGTTTATCACCCTTAAGATACGACTAACCAGCGACTAATGCTGGTGTTTATTAATTCTACCTTGTTATGATAAAAACAATTAGCCAAGCAGCCATATTCCTCTTGCCCCATGAAATCGTATCCGCCTTCAGCTTCCACATTCCGGGCGCTTGGGAAATACTCCAAAAGCGTTGCTACATCGCCACAATGTGCTGACGCTGATAGTGGCTGGTAAGCATCTCCCGGCAGACTCGACGTCGCACCGCTGCGGCAACTGGCAATCACTGCAGGGTGTAAATAACCGCAAGATATTAGCTCGGGATGGCTTGATATATGGCGGACTAAAAGGCGCAGTCGCTGGCTCTAAAATTGGCTGCCGGATAATTTATGTCACTCATTCCCGAGCGAAAACCGCTGCCGTGTTACGTGTGTTTGTGTGTGTGTGTATGAAAGTGTGCATATCCTGTATATTCACCATACAAGTATGCTCCTGTCCTGGCGAGGGATTTGTTCAACTCACAGTGCACAGTGCCTTAAGCTTCGCCACCAGCCACAGAAGTGCGCGCTGCCGCTGGTGCATCTTCAGCTGCTACGCTACGCATTTATGAGTAAAATCGATTTCTCTAAGCACTCGGAACGAAATAAATCACATACACAGCAGCGAAAGTTGCTCCAGCTCGTTGGGATGATGCACTATCATCGGTAGTGCAGTTGATATTTTTGTAAAGCAATCACTTGCTACCCGTCTTATTCTTTCGATCGATGCGTTTTGACGATTTATGGGAGAGTAAACCGTAAACAAATTGAGATCCGATCTATCTAATTTAATAAACCATTTATTAAATTTCCATTGTATTGCTTTTTATAGCTTTTTATAGAACAGTAGATAGAACATATTCCGTGTAATTGTATTATTTGTTCTCTCAAAAATTTCTATCATGTGTTTGTAATAATAAATCTAGTACAACTTGCCCCATCAAGCAATCTATACATCTTTAATGGGTAGGCTTTAATGAAGGCTCCTTATAATTTTACAATTTAAACACTGAAATTTCTTTCCTAGTTTTAAATAGGAGGTAAAATGTAGGTATATGTATAGAAAATCAAGCCTGTTTAAGGTTGTTAAAAAATATATAAACACCACTCAAATCTGTGTTCACGTAATTCATTTCCCTCATTAAAGCAGTCCTTAACTTCTATTCAACGTCCAGCAATTGAGTTGATGTTCATTTTAAATCATTAAAGGGAAAAATTCTTCGGAAAAGCATTTTCCACTCACTAACACGGTTTTTCTTAAAATTTGTTCAATTAAATAAAACAATTTAAACAATAATTCCCCGAATTAACGCTACGATAGGGGGGCTAAGGATAACGCATTGGATGCAAGAAACGATTATGCAAATCATTTTTATTGCATTCGATGATCGACCGCGGTTCATGAATTCTCAAACGGGCGTTAACTATCAGGCTAGGCTGAGTCAAAACCATGCTGCTGAGCTGTTAATTGTTTTTAATTATGGCTTTCCCATAAAATATGAGTGGTCATGCCACATCGCGCTCAACGTAGCCATTAAAAAAAATCAACACAAACGTTTTGATACATTGAACACATTGCAATTGCACAATGAAAACCAAATTCCAATGAAAGCCAAATGTATAACAGTGGCCAACAGAGAGAATAATGGTGCATCTGCTTACGATTAATTAATTTTATTTGTGATTCAATTACTGGCCACTGCAGGTAATTAATGAAATTAACAACGCTTGTACCGCCAGTTCGATTTTTTTGCGTTACATTTGCATTTTGCGCGATAATCGCGATGATGTGACGAATTAAGACCATTGAAATTGCCAAGCATTAAAACTTACGTAACTATGGCTAGAATATGTAATAATAATACATTGTTATTAGCCAACCAAACCTTTCAAAGCTTTATTTAGCGCACTATTATTCCAATAAATCCACAATAAACGTTCAGATTCGACGGAGCGCGCTTTTCCCAACGACTACTTTCCACCTAACACTTAGGTTTAAATGATTCTTTGAAATATGGCACAAAAACACTCCCAACGAAGTGATGATTTTCCCTGTTGCATCATTCATTTTCTTTGCCCAGTGCGAGTCAGTGCAAACCATCCAATGCCGCCAAAGCATTCCACAAAAACAGTTCCGCTGTTCTCCATGGGACAGTTGCTATCATCCCCATGCTATCGTTCTTCCATCAAGCTTGCTACTTCACAAAGCACTTTCATTCGACAATCCACGAAACGGAAAGGTTTATTAGTAATTTAGAGCGAAGTGCAATGACAAATGGTGGCAGGACCAAGCAAGACAAAACCCTAGCAGGAAGTGTATTTATGTGTACGCTTTGTATAGCGAAATTCATATAGCAGACAAATCCAGTGTGAGCGTGAGCCAGTGTGATATCATAACACCATATTTTATGCTCAACGAGTAATCTTTTTATGCTTTTTTGTGGGATATATTCACGGATGGTTTACAACCATATTTATCATATTATTTGTCATAAAATTTGGTTTGCTGAAATTGCAACATTAATTGTTTCTAAAACGTTACTTAAAAACACATAGAAGATCACATAACACAGAGTTAGATGTAGCAAATTTATGCGACTGTTGGGAACTGTTGTAAGGTTCCCAACGAACGCACGAAGACGAACGAAGATGCA
>JXXB01036436.1:0-10207 GCA_000956275.1 Anopheles koliensis | reverse complement strand
TTATTCTCATAGAAATTTACATCATAGGAAAGAGGAAACTTTGTTCTATTTTTCTACAAAATTTTCATTTTTTTCTAGTCGAGCGTTTCACCTTTTCCTTCACGTCATCGTTTCACCCATCGAGCACAACACTTGTGATACCCCAATTTTTCAGTCAAAGCTCTTTCCGTTATTCCATAAGAACTCCCAGGAACCCGATATTGTTATAGAATTTTTTAATATTGTTATAGAACTTTATTGGCATAAAATATATTTTAACTAAAACAAAAAAATACATTCACCTGATTTACAGCCCGTGCGTACGTATTCCACCGGTAAGTTGCCACGGAGATCGATGACCATGACGAGCGGTGTGCAGCCTGGAACGAGCAAACAACAGCGTCCGTCGCCCGTTATGCCTTCGAAACAAGAAACGACAATGGATTCTCCTTCCTCGGTGTCTCTGCTCCGAATGGCGACGACGTGTGCTAAACGAGGAAGGAAGAGAAAATCAGTCGTGAATACCATCCTGGACATCGCCGCGGTCGATCCGACCGATGAAACGATCCAGTTACCCCAACCCGAAGAACGCAACAACACGCTCATATCGCTGCGGATCGATGGTACCGTGTTTGGGGACGATGACAGTATTCTCAGCTCGAGCTCACAAGAACACGATCGCAATGAGACGGCAACGGCCACACTATCACCGTTAGCAGCTGGCCTGAAGGGACGAAAAGCACGCGGTGGACTCACCAGTAGTCCAGTGGAACGTCCAGCTGGTTCAACATTCATAAGGCGATCGTATAAAACGTCTCAAACACCGGTGGAAACGAAACTGGAAACACCCGCCGAACCGGAACCAATCCTTCACGGGTCTGTCCCGGAGCCGGTCGTTGACGACGAGGATGTGATTGTGTTGCAGGCGGATGAAATTGTCGCGTTTGAGAGACCTGCTTCCGGGCGGGGAAGTCGCGGCGGTCGCGGAAGCCGAGGTGGACGTGGTTCACGAGGTGGCCGTGGAAGTCGCGGTAGTCGGGGAAGCCGTGGCGGCCGTGGAAGCCGTGGAGGACGCGGAGCGGCACGAAAAAGCCTTCGCAATCAGGAGGACGAACCGGAGGACGATTCGCAACAATCGATTGTGACGAGTGATGAGGTGGTAACTGAAGAGATGACAGCAAAGCCAGTGGAAGTGTACGAAACTACGGTTGAAAGTGTTGCTGAAGTGGAGTTGGTGGAAGAACGGGTGGAAATAGAACAGCAGGAAAATGTTTCCGCGGAGGAAATTGCGCGAAAAGAAGAGGAAACACCGGTTGAGGCGGTATCCTCCGCTCCAGTGGGTGAAGAAGAACTTATCCTTGATGTTCATAAGACTCCAGACGTACCAGCATCGACTAAAGAGACAGTTGTTAATGAAGAGAAAATTCAAGAGCAATCAACTTCAGTCGATCGATCTGCGTTGGAGGAAAAAACAGAAACCATCGAACAAGAAAAGCCACAACGTATCGACAACGAGGAAACGGTGCAGGATATTCCAAATCCAGAGTCTGTTCCGACGGAACTTCCAGTAGAAGAAGAACACGTAAAAGTTCACGTAAAGCAAGATTCTGTGCCGGAGGAATCAACAAAATCACAAAAAGACGACTCCATCTCGAAGCAAGAAACTCCCAAACGAGAGCGACGTGACGATTCTTCTGGTTCCTCTCGGAAATCGTCCGGGAAAGATCGGCTCTCAAAAGAATCCCCGGCCAGCAGCAAAGACAAACATCGCGAGGAACGTTCGCGCGATCGTAAAAAAGAGAAAGAGAAGAAACGATCGGAAGATGATTCACGTAAACGAACCCAATCGAAGGAACGCTACGAGGAGCGGCAGGAAAAGCGACACAGTGGTGTGAAAGGTTCCGAGCGGAAGCAAAGTTTCGATCGATTACCGTCGGAAAAGCCCGTTCCAGAGCCAGTTCAAGTTGCTGCTCCAACTCAAGTGCCGAAAAAGAAGGACGAAGAACCGGTTAAGGACAAGAGACGTCCTGCACCTGTTCCACCCCGACCGGACAAGCCGAAGAAGTGTTTCGATTCGGAACTCCAAGCGCTGGAAGTGCAACCGATTTCGCGCAAAACACAACCGGAAGATTCCCGTCGACGAGGGGGTGATACGAAGGAAGGACGCGAGGATTCATCTTCTTCGTCCTCTTCGCACCGGAAAGAGCACAAGCACGGAAGTGGCAGTAGCAGTAGCTCTAGCCGACACAAGAAATCGTCCGACTCGTCGGTCGCTGCACGAAAGCTGGATTCCTCGTCCGCCAGTCATAAATCGTCGAGCCGAGCGAAAGGAGAGGAAGAACCGACGAGGAAGAGCGGTATTTCCAGCGGTGGAAGCTTTCTCCAGGAGGAAACCATTCGCGACCGTTCGATTGTGAAGAAATCTAAAAGTAAAGACAAAAAAGATACATCCTCCAAGTCGAAGGTTGTTGAAAAACATCCACAGATAGTGGAAATTCAACGTCCTCCAGTTCCATTGGATGTTCCAGAGAAGCAAACTGAGGAATCAGTTCTCGAACATCAGCATACTCCATCGGTGGAAGAAACCGCTCCGGCGGAAGATGTAAAGGTATTGTCGGAGGTAGCTCCCAAGATCGTAACGAAAGCTTCGCTGAAGATGTACAAAATGGAGGAGATGGTAGATAAACCCGTAGAAATGGAATTGCCTCCACCGGATGTACCGGTTGTAACGGCAGCGTCCAAACCTCTCGAGGTGAAGGAAGAAGTGATCGAACCGTTGATTGAAGAACCTTCCGTCCCCGAACCTGTACCATCAGTTCCAACGAAGGAAGAACCGGAAGATTTGCAAACAAACCTCAAACAGGACGACGAAGAAGGCATGTACAGTGAGGCGGAAACGTTGCGATCGGAGTCGGGATATTCCGATCACGAAAGTTCTCGTGCGAGTTCGAGTGCACTACTGTCGGAGGATGATTCCGGTGTGCGGAGTGGGGCTAGCTCTCCATACTCCACCATGCATGGGTCCGGAGATGAAGCGGACCCTCCGATAAGCGCAGTTACCCGTGACCCAACACCTCCGACAGAACTTTCGCGCGAGAATGTAGAAGTTCGGTATGAAGATCGTGACGATTCCCAGCGAGTGGATCTGGTGCGATTAGTCGATAGTTACGTTGATGATGGCACGATTCGTCGCTCAACGCGCATCAAAACGATCAGTTCTCAGAAACAAAGGACTAGCGGACATGGGCTGGTACGCGATAAGGATCGCCTGTTGAAGAAGTCGAACGATGGGAGTTTGGCCGGTGCCGGAGGATATGAGGGTGGAAGTTACGCGATGGGTGACGAACGAGCACAAGCTAGCCAGCAGCAAGCAATGCCCGGTCCAGCGTGGCCCGTTATAGCGAACGAGGGCGATAGTGCAAACGTGGAACTGTCGGAGGAATATATCCGCGATATGGAAGAGAAACTGAGTCGATTTGAGACGATCCGCGAGAACATCTACCACAGCGATCGGATCGTGAGCAAGGAAGCGAAAAAGATGACGTGTGATTGTTTCCTCACGCACGAGGAAATCGAGCGGGGTGAGCACGGTTGCGGGGAGGATTGCTTGAACCGGCTGCTCATGATCGAGTGTGGCTCTCGGTGTACCGTCGGCGATCGGTGCACGAATCGTCGCTTCCAGCGCCAGGAGTACGCCCACTGTCAAGTGTTTCGCACGGAAAAGAAAGGTTTCGGCATCCAGGCAAGCACCGCGATCGCACCGGGTGAGTTCATCATGGAGTACGTCGGCGAGGTACTGAACGGGGCGCAGTTTGACGAGCGGGCGGATGCCTACTCGCGCGACAAGAACAAACATTACTACTTCATGGCACTGCGAAGCGATGGAATCATTGACGCGACGACGAAGGGCAACATATCGCGCTTTATTAATCATTCCTGTGATCCGAACGCGGAAACGCAGAAGTGGACCGTAAACGGGGAGCTGAGAATTGGGTTCTTCAGTACGAAGTACATCCTCCCTGGGGAAGAGATAACGTTCGACTACCAGTTCCAGCGGTATGGACGTAAAGCGCAAAAGTGTTACTGTGAGGCGGAAACGTGTCGCGGTTGGATAGGGGCGAAACCCACCGGCGAGGGCGGTGATTCGGAATTCGAAGATGAGGACGATGAAGATGATGATGAGGAGGGCGAAGAGGAGGAGGAAGAGGAGGAGAGCGAAGGGGACAAAGATCCGGAGAGGGCGTTGGCGGAACAATCCATTCAGCTCGAGACAAGCAAGACGAGTTCGAAGAGTTCGCAGGCAGCAACTCCGGTTAGTGATTGCCCAGAGGAAAGCAAGACGGACCTTACCGCGGTTTCGGCGGAACCTGCGGCACTAGCTCCGTCCAAAGTGAAAAAGACGCGCAAAAAACGCACCGAGATACGCAAGAAACGGCGTCTCGAAATCCACGAAGATCCCGACCTGGACGAAGAGATCAACAAGCTGCTGAAAACTGGGCTCAAGAATCAAGCCCACACACTGAAACTTTCTCGGTTGATGGTGCGCGCGAAGGACATCAAGTCACGCAGTCGCTTGCTAACTCTGCTCCAGAGCGGAGAACTGCCTTGCCGGCGACTGTTCCTGGACTATCACGGATTGCGGCTGCTGTACGGTTGGATCTGTGAGTCGACCGAATCGATCGAGGACTTGAAATTCCGCATCCAGATCCTGGACACGCTGGATCGACTTCCGATCTCGAACAAAACGATGCTGAAGGATAGCAAAATCCTGCACACGATCGAGAAGTGGGCGAAAGTGGAAAAAGGCAAGACTGCTGGAGTGGTTCCTCCCAAGGAGGAACTGCCCACGGTACCGGCTCCCGTTTCTGAAAAGTCTGACAAGGACGTGTCGCGGACGAGCTCTCCGAGCGATAGTAATGGAGCGGGCAGTGACAGTAGCAGCCAAGCGACGGGCGAGGGTCAGCAGGCGACCAAAAAGGATGTACTGGGAAGTGTTGAGGTGCTGAAGAACATGCCGGAGCTGCTGAAGCTAGCCGATCTGGGCAAGTTGAAGGAGATCATAAGCACCTGCGACAAGGAGGTGGAGAATAAGGAGAAGGCGGCAGCGGCAGCGGCGGCTGCGGCTCAGCCGCAACTCCTGCCCCGGAGTCAATCAGCGCTAGTGTACTGCTGTCCGATATCAAGATCCCCGAACCGGAGGATGAAAACGCACCGGAAGAGCAACGGCTCGGAACGCAAATCCGCATCCTCTCCTGCAAGCTGCTCATCAGCTGGATGAACCTGAAGGAGGTGTTCCGCATCCCGAAGAAGGAACGTATCGAGCAGATGAAGGAACACGAACGCGAAGCGGACATGCGCTACCAGGCGCTAGGTTTGGAGAGTGACGACAAGGATGAGAAACACCATCGCCACCGGGATAGCCGCGGTTGGCGTGGCACTGAACCAAAGCGACGTCGTTCGCTGGACGATCGGGATGGGCCGTACGTGTTGGGTAGCAAGCTGAAACGTCTCCCACCCGGAGCACCGGGTATCGGAGGTGGAGGAGGAGGCTATCCGCCACCGAAGCAAGACAATCTCTCCAAGCAGCAACGGCGCCATCTGTTCGAGTTGAAAGTAGCCCACGAGGAAGCCGAACGGCGCAAGAAGGAGATGTGGATGATGCACGAAAATGCGTGCCTGCGGTTTGGGCTCAATCCCCATCTGACCGCTCCGATGGACATTCCCGTGCGCATGAATCCGGCCACTGGGGAGTATTTTTCCGAGAACGATCGTCTGCTCCCGACGCCACCGAGTCACGCCTACTACAAAATCCAACCACCACCGATGTCGACCAATCCGGACGACTACGAGCTGCCGCCGATGAAACTCCCGCCATACTGGCGCTTCGCGATCGACGAACGGGGCCGGCTGTACTACTACCACGTGAAGGAACGCATACCGCAGTGGGAACCACCGAAGAAACCGGGCCGAGCGTCGGCCGTCGGTGCGTTCGCTGATGAGGACATTTCCATGAGCTCCGACTCGAGCACGACCGATACGTGCGATTCGAGCGAGGAAGAGTTGAGCGCGCAGCTAGAGCAGCTGCTGAAGAAGAAGCGCAAGCAGCAGTCCAGTTTTAATCTAGGTAGGTTGATGGGGGCGCCTTCCGGTGTGTGTGTGTGTGTGTGTTTTTGTGTTCTCTAATTTGTTTTGTTCTCTCCCCTCGCACGTGCTGAAATCAGATGATGTGTTAGCAAAGCCGGACGACATGAACGACGATATGTCGAAGCAGGCTGTGAAGCGCGAAGTCACCAGCTCTCCGCAGATACTGACGCTGGAGGACATTTTTGGCGATACGTCGGCGACCACGAACCAGACGGCGGACGAGGTGGCACTGCAGCAGTTGTTGCCACGACGGAAGCGAAAGCACAGCCTGAAGTTGGTGCAGGCTCGAATTATTAGCGTAAGTGATCGTTTTAACAACCTCTATCTAGTACGAAGCTGTTCGTACTCTCCTTTGTTTTTTTCTTATTCAAAGTCTATCATAATTCTTGTTATTCTTTCCATCTCCTCCTACCTTAGCCCCGCACCGAGGAGGACAAACAGTACGGCCAGATGGAGATGAAACGTTACAAGGAAACGAAGGAGAAACTGCGCAAGCGAAAGGAGGAAGCCAAACGGCTCCGTGCCCGCAGCATGTTCTCCAAAACGCTTGCCGACAATCCATTCGGTGGTCCACTACTAGACAAACCGTCGCTCACGTCTAACGCGAACGCGACGGATGGAGCGCTCGGTGCAGCGGGTGTTGGCGTTGGTGTCGGTGGTGTAACCGGCTCGGATGTGTCGCTGATGGAGGACGATCTAGTCGTGTCGCACAAGATCGTGGAGGACAAGTGCATCGTGGACGAGCTGGACATAATTACGAAAAAGAAAAAGATCTCACCGTACGAGGAGTGGAAGAAGGTACAGCAGCGGTTGGGCAAGAAGCGCAAATCGGGTGAAGAGCAGCAGGGTGGCACGACTGGTGATGGATCGTCCTCCTCCGCTGCCGTTAGCTCGGGAGGAGCTACCGCACCAGCAGGCCCAACTGGCACCGACGGTGCCTCGATGGCGCCGAGCGCGACAAAGCTGGCAAAGCGTAAGAAATCCAGCAAGGGTGATCTGAACAGCGAGGATGCTAAGAGGATCAAGGAAAAGTTCCGCGTCGATATTGCGGGCGTGATTGTGCAGCATTTGAGTGCGTATCGTAAGGACAGCTGTCCGGTCGGACGTATAACAAACACGGACGACTTTAAGCATCTCGCACGGAAGGTAAGTGCGGTTGTTTGCGAGGTGTTTGTTCCTTTCTTATCTCTTTCTTCATTTCCCACCAGTTAACACACTTCGTGATGCTGAAGGAGCTGAAGCACTGCGACAACACCGTGAACGAGCTGGAGGTGACGGATTCCGTCAAAACGAAGGCCCGTGAGTTCATCAAAAAGTACATGGCCAAGCATGGGCCGGTGTATGTGCGGGGTGAGAACGAGCCAGATTATTCGAACGTTGCCCTGTGACGCATGCTATGCACACTCTAGGGTATACGCGTCGGCGCATTTGTGTACATATCTAATTTTTACCCTGTGTTTCGTATCGTACTAGTATTCTCGTTGTGTATGTTTCTTAGTGTAGTTCGTGTATAGATTCAATTATAGTCCTGACTACTGGTTTCATAATGCTATGTGTGTAATAAATTGATCGATTTTATAACACTGTTACTTACAACCATACGTATCCGAATTGTCGTATCTGATTCAGTTTTTATCACGTGTTACAATTGTTTGAGGATCTTCGATTACCGTTGTTTTTTTCTTTACTTTGCAATTATCACATCACTTTTTGGCAGCAACGAACACGTGCCTAATACGTTGTTGTAGCTTATATAATTGTTGTTCTGGAAAGCAGAACCTGAAATTAGAATATTGTTAAATGGTACGGTCCCATGAAACCATTATGTTTGCCTTTGAAACGACCATGACAGTTTTATTTTGTGCATTGTTTTTATCCTAGTCATAACGGTCGCTTTGAATTCCTTACGACGTTTTCCGACAGTTGAGCGTTTTCGCCGCACACGTCATACACGGTGTTTTCGCTCGCCACCAAAATGTCACTATTTTCGCCTCGCCTCGAACGAAACGTCAACGCAAGCCATCTCTTTCAGGTTCTTTTTCCGGTCGGCCATCAGCGCCAGTGAAACACATTTCACTACGTAAGTAATTTCGGCGTAAGAAAACTTAGCTTAAATGCTGAGAAATCGAGTGAAAATGGCGTACAATTGGTAGCGGAAGCGATGTCGCACACGAAGCCACACGGGTCCGAAACGCTTGGATCGATTTTGTTGTGAAAAACAGCCCGAGAAAGTGGCGTGTCTGGGTCCCTCTCCCCGGGGGTGATGCTGCCACTCGGTGCTGTTTGTGTGTGTCGAACGCGTGTCGTCGCTTCCGCTCGTGCAGTTTACTGCGAACTGTGTGATCGTTGTTGATTATGTTCTAACAAGCGTGTATATTGTTTTCTTTGCTTTCTCCACGCAGGCCATCATGGGTAAGATTATGAAATCTGGAAAGGTGGTACTCGTCCTGGGTGGACGGTACGCCGGTCGCAAGGCCATCATCATGAAGACGTTCGATGACGGTACGTCTGACAAGCAGTTCGGTCAGGCGCTCGTTGCCGGTATTGATCGTTATCCGCGCCGTGTGACGCGAAACATGACCAAGGATCGCATCCACAGGCGTTGCAAGATCAAGCCGTTCATCAAGGTAAGCGGAAGAAGAAAACCACACAAAATTATATCAACGTTGCCACATGCACCCTGGTGTGGTGCGTGGTGTTGTGCGGCATTGTTGTGTGTTGTGGCGTCAAGCATTAACCCCGTGCCGCGGTGTTCCATTTTCCAGATGCTGAACTACAACCATCTGATGCCGACGCGCTACAGCGTGCCGGACGTGAGCATGGATAGCAAATACTCCGCGGCCGACATGAAGGATCCGGCCAAGCGGAAGAAGGCGCGCACCCAGATCCGTCAGAAGTTCGAGGAGCGACACAAGACCGGCAAGAACAAGTGGTTCTTCCAGAAGCTCCGCTTCTAAAACACGCGAAACACGCGCGCACCCTACTACTATAACAGCGGGACAGACAGATTCACCAACACCTTGTGTATCGTGCGCCTCGGACGATGCGGCGAAGGGGGCGCGATGACTAAAAGTGCGGCGGGAGGATGGTGCGATTTTATCGGCGGATTTCGGCTGCAGTTCATGTGTTTGTGGTTCATGTGCTAGTTTTCCCGGCTACCGTCTCCTGGTTGCTGGCGGGAGGAAGCGGAAGGTTCACGGAACGCGTGCGATGTGTATAGTGCATGAGTGCGTGTGTGTGTGTACGAGTGTATTTTCTACGGTCGTAACCGGGGTTGATAGTGCTGCTTTTTTCTGTTTTTTGAGAAGGCCACGGTTTACACTTCACCCGTGCCACAGCCACACGGACGACGGGTAATGATGCGCAGGCCGCTCGCTACACGCTACTCGCTAGCTGGGATTCACAATAAATTCGCGCTATCTTCTGGAAAAACAAATGAAAACGGTGTGTTATGCTTCAGTGCGATTGGTTAGAGGACGAATGTGAGAAATCGGGATGGTTTGGGTTTGTATGGTTTACGTTGTGCACTAGCCTTTCACATTTTTGTCGGTTATAAACAATGGGCAATCCATGATAGAATTTCAATCAAGTTTATATACATAATATCAATACTTATAGCTTAATTGTAAATGATCAATTTTAGCACGTCACTTATGTCGAAAGAAATCTAAATACTCTGTACAGATATTAATGTATGATAAATCAAGGCACAGATAATCATGCATACGATCCGATAATAATCAGTGCAATTAAGAGCAGGTATCCATAGTTCTTGGATTCAGCATTTCTATTTTAATTATCTGAATAGCCTAGTAATCCTAATATACAAGTTAAAGATTCCAGAAAAAATAACAAGGCGTTGCAAATTACGAGCTGTGTATAACAGTAACTATTTACACCGGCTAAAATAATTGGATAAACTAGAAACCGTGAATTTTCGATTGAATGAGAGACAGTTTTGTAATCTTAGTTCTTAAAATTTTACACTCTCTAAGTATTTTAACAGCAGCTGTGCTTCCAATAAAATGCTCATGTATAAAACCATTTCATATTCTCCATCATTTTCTAGAGAAGAAAGGGTAAA
>JXXB01036420.1:0-10697 GCA_000956275.1 Anopheles koliensis | reverse complement strand
CAAACTGCAAGCACGTTTCCGGCGGGCGAAAACCGTTCGCTTCATCGAGCCGTCACTATATTTTATACCATACGTTTTTTCTCTTCTATTATTTCCCTCCGTGCAGGTGCTCTGAGAAAGGAGAAAAAAAATCTGGACGACCCCATATTATATTCACGGCACGAAATTTATTACATCTGTGGGCAGGCGAAATGTAAATGCACGGTCGAAAATAGAACGCTCGCGGCGAGGCGGTGATAGTTTGTGCCGACTTATGGGAGACAATTTGCCCTCAAAGTGGAGGTGATCATCGTTTAGTGGCACGCTGCTCAAGGTGCAATCGGGTTTGCCCCAAACGTGAGTGGGGCGAGGGTTAGCAGAATGGTAAAGGAATCGTCCCGAAAGGCTATAAAGGAATCGTCCCGAATGGCTACCGCGTACCCGAGTGGTCATGAATAAATTTATTTGATTGAGCAAATCTGCCCTCCAAAGGTGGAATGAAATGAGCAACGAGAAAAAAGAGCACATATATTTATATGAAACGACCCGGTCAATCGTAAATAATCCTCACACGGCACGGAAAAGGTAAAGCACGCTATAAAATGACCGACCGGTCCGCACACACACAAAAAAAAACCGCAAAATCGCCTCCACACCCGCCTGGAAAAGTCTTTGCCGGCTGCCGGAAAGATGCTTCAATTTTCACCCCATCCGTGATTCGGGTTTGGGCTGGAAAAAAAAGCGCAAACAAACAGGAGCAGCGGGTTGCGAGAGTTGCCGAAGAGGAGGAGAGAAAATTTTCGACCGAAAATCGGACTCATAAATCAAGCGTCGCAAGAAAGCATTCCGCAGCATCCCGAAAAAGGAAAGGTGACGACGGAAAGCGGATGAAAGGCGAAAGCCGAAGCGGTCATCACTGGCTGGGACAGGTGAGTCAAGGGGAGGGAGGGGGAGGAGTGGGGGAGGGAAGAAGGCCGAGAAGATGACAGGAAAGCGCCCGGAAGTGCCGAAGAGACGTCCAGCTCCAGGGACAGGAAATGGGAAAAAGTAGGCTTGGTTCAAAAACGAAGCCGAAATCGAAAGAAAGAGAGAGAAAAATACGATAAAATGCAACAGCAAAAAACAGGTAACAAAAAAACAAAACGGCCAGCCCAGCATGCCAACAGAGAACCATTCTGCAAAATAGCAGCAGCAGCAGCAGCAGCATGCAGGAATAAAAATAATATCCCAAATGTATTTGCATAAAAATGTGTGTACAATATGTTTGCTCCTCCACCCTCTCATGTGAGGACGGAAACGGGACCGGTGCGGTTGGACCCAGCGGGACATGGGGCGGTTTGTCGAGAACATCAATAAAAAGGTATAGTAAATTTATGAACACTTCGAGCTACGTGCGCGGCGCAACCCGACCGATGCTGTCACCATGCCGGGTTCAGCTTCTCGCTTTTATTCATATATTTATGTGTCCGCCCCGTCCGGTTCGGCGAGTGGCTCGAAGTGACCGCTGGTCGAAGCAGGAACCGAAGAAAACGTGTGTCCCAACAGCGAAACACACAACAGCAACAACAACAGAAAAAAATGAAACGTCGTTGCCCCTGAGGCACTTTCCGGGGGCTTTCCCCTGCCCGGGTTGAGAAAACCGGCGCACACATCCTTGCGGCGTTTACGTGTCCTGGTTTTTTTTTCCCCCGTTTTGTTCACCTTTCATGGTCCTCCGGTTCCGCCGAACAGTGGGCCGTTTTGAGACACATTTTGAGGGACAGATGGGATTTTTTTTTTGAGCAATTTACTATCTAAATGTTCAAGCATAAATAAAAACATATTTACTTAAAAAACGGTCAAAAATAAACATGCTGACGTTTTGATTGCATACATTTGGGCGTTGTTTGAATGATTTGTTCGAAATTATGGAAAAGAAAATCACATAAGAATACATCGCATTGTGGCTGGGATAATCAGGCAAACCTCAAGCTTAACTTAATCTTGAATATCGTAAAGCGTATTGCATACCTTGCAGGCGTGGGGTTAAAAATATTTAAAATATACTCTTTCGTTGCAAAAAATCTCCTTTTAATGTTTCGCATCTCACGAGCAGCCCAATGTGTCGGCCCCGGAGGTTGGGCTTCTACCCTTTCCGGGCATCCTTCCACGTAGAGAAGGAAACAGGACAAAATGCAGGTTTCTGCTGCGGCAATCCTCTCGTCGAACTCCGCTTCGTCGCAAGGCACATTATCATATCGTGTCCGGTGAAGGGGTTTCGGAAAACTTTTTCCCCTGGCCGAAGAGGTAAACCGGGGTGGGGGAGGGAGGGGGAGGAAATCCTTACTCTTCCCTTCTACCACCCACTCAGAAATGGATACGTGCCGGAGCGATGAAGGCGCACCCGAAACCGAAAGGATGCTGAAACGGAACCGGACAACACCGGCGGGCTCTAGTGTCTGTGTGTGTGTCTGAGAGAGGCACGTGCGTGCATATGAATTGTGTGCGTGTGTTTGTGTTCGAGGGCAGTGTGGGCAGTAAAAAACAGAAGGGTCAGTGAATTGAATATAATTTTTAAAAGATGTTGAAATCGTACCCTTTACCCCGTTCGGGCTGGGAAGGAGGCACCAGCGTGTGGATGATGGTCGAGATTGACCATAGGGGCGTTATTGTGGCCCAAACCACCCCCTCGCCCCCACCCTCCACCGCCACCTCTCCCATACTGGAAAGGAAATCAAAAAACCCGGATCAAACGGAAACAGCAGCAAGGGGAAGGGCAGCAAACGGCCGCAAAAAGGAGAAAGAGAGTTTAGACGACTCTCCTAGGGGTGAGAGGGTGGCTCGAGGAGGAAGGCAACGCGTGTGCCGTGTCCCACCAACTGTCAGCAATCGCACACCCGGAACACGCACCGGAATTGGAATCGAAATCGGAGTAACCTTTTTTTTCTCAACCTCCTCAACCCTCCGTTTGTGGGGATGAGAGAAATCCTCAATCAAATGCCGGATTGTTGATTGTGTGGCGCAGTGGGTGGCAGGTGTATGGGGAGCAGTATAAACCACCCCCAGAAAACCGTATCGATGGTACGGCTGGGCGGGGTGGGAGAGTGAATCATACAGCAAAAAAATGTATATATATCTTTTGAGGAATTCGAACCGGGAAAGGGGAAGTTTTCATGATACGGTAGGTCGAACACGACCACACACGCACCCTTTTTTTATTGGGCGAAGGTGGAGGAAACGGTCAAGGCTATGAAAATGGAATGATTTTATCTTGTGATTTGATTACCTTCCCTTTACCTTCCTCGGTGTGTGTGAGTGTGTATTTTTTTTCTCTCCTTCATTCTTTCTCTATCTATTTTCTGTCGCATTTTTCGTTATTTTTCTCCCACCCGAAACTATCCGGCCAAGCGCGCCTGAAGTTATGCACCCAGCCCTGCGGTGTGTGTTTGTGGTGAAATTATGATGACCACAGCACAGGGTGGTCAAAAGAAAAGGAAAAGAAAAAAACACACACCCACACTACGGAAGGGTGCGGGCGGACAAAGGACGGCCCCGAAAGGGTTCAGGAAGGTGGAACGGGGGTTGGGAGGGAAATCTAATCAATATGGATGTTGCGGGCTCGAGGATCGAATTACCTTCCGGCTAGTGGAAGGTGATGAGAGGGAAGAAACATTTTTTTTTTCAAGCGATGACAATGTGGGGCCGATGTAAAAATAAAAGAAAAAAAGCGATTTTTATAATTTAGTGTTTTTTCTGTATCGAATTTAACAGCACCGGGCTGAGAACAAAATAACGAAAAAATGTTTTTAGAGTCAGATTGCTCTGATTGACCAGCATGATTTTCTCCAACACCTCGCCACCGATCGCGGCAGTGTAATTGAAGGAACCCATCGCCGTGGGCAAATTTATCGCCCTGAAATCCGATCCGAGCCGATTCCGCGCTACTTGTTAGCCGTATCTTGTCGTTCGGTGGTTCATTATTGTGCGGTGGGGGACAATGGGGAGGAGATGAAAAAGAAACTCCCCAACGGCATCGGCAGCAAAATTGAGCGAAAAACGAAAATGAAAAAAGTGAAGTTAAACGAAATAAAACCCCCTCCCCCTCCGCCCACCCGGCGCGTATTGATTGCATCAATAAGTTTTCGATTTCCCGCCGACACAAAACGCGCAATCAAGTGAGCGAAAGCGGCGCGGTAAAAGGTCGCTTAATCGCCGCCGAATACTCCTGACAGGTTCGAGGTTTTTTTTTATTTTTTTGTCGGCTCTCAATTTCACTTCCCCAAATTGCTCGCCAAAACCTGCCCGAAAAAAGGGGCGAGAGAATTCCCGAGGACAAAAAATAGGAGCATTTTTTCGGCTGTCGGCTACCGCAGCGAAGGTGACTGGCATATTATAATTGAATAATCATGTTTCTTGATGCCATTACTTGTGTCTTAATCCGGGGGTGGCGAAAGTGTTTCGTCCTCGTCCGAGGTGCCGTCTCATTCGCGCGATTAATTTCGGCACCGTGCAGTGGCGCCCTCGCCCTCGTTAGGGCTGCGTGGGCTATTTTTTCCATTCTTTGAATTCACTGCTACTCGTTAATACGAGCCTAATACGGTGCGCTCAGTTGCGATGTCCCAAAGATTTGCCTCGTCCATAATTCGCTTCGGAGTTTTTTTTATATCTTTTCCTATGTGTATGAAAAAAAAGAACAAGGTTCCCTTCCATTTTTTCCTCTCTTAATTCCTTAAAACAAGTCGAATGATCGGGGGTGATTTTTTTCATTTTTTGTGTGTGTCTCTCTTAACTCTGCATTAGTTGTGCTTCTGCTGCTTCCTGCGGCCCGCAGTTCTCATCATTGCCATTATTATCCTCTTCACAGCCTACGTGGCAAAAAAAAAATGCGGGCGATGGTGCTGGCTAGTATTTTGAAAGAATTTATTCGATACCACTGGACTACCGATAAGAACTTCCCTGCGACACACACACAGACAGGAAAATGTTGTTGGAGGAAAGTTGAAAGAAAAACTGACTACACGAAAAAGAAATTAAAAACTTTTCCTTGCCCCCTCCACCATCGCTGCGAGTTTTCACACTCGGGTGCTTCTGCCAGCTAGGTTTCGGCCTACCTGTCACCGTGGCCGAAAGGTGGGTCGGTCCAGTCGGGACGGTCGACTTGCGGACCGTTGGGTCCGCTCAAAACTCAAACTCCCACCGTACCTTTGTCAAACTTTGTGAGCTTCGACAAGCTCAAGCGAGCGCCGGCGGGACGCTGGAGGAATCATGTAAAAAAGGTTCTTTTTAAAAAAGTTCAACCTTTCCTTCCTGATTGACCTGTTTTTTGGGGGGAGGGGAGTTCAGGAGGAGGAGGAGGACGGGGAATGGAAAAGTTGGTCCCGATGTGAAACCGAGAATTTTGAATTAATTTTCTACGTATAAAATAATATTTCTGTGCCGATTGCATAACTTTGGGCGCACCTTGCTCCGAACGCCTGAAGGTATGCAATCGAGGTATGATTTTAAAGGTTCTCATAAATCGTTTTTTTTTTTCATTAAAAAGCAGATTACGGTGTCCGTCCGTCAATTCCTGTCAGTTGCAACTTTGCAAACAACCCTGAAGCGGCTGCCGGTGTTGAGCAGCGCCACAAGATCGAGCTAGTCATCGGATACAGCCATAAAAATCGGCATGATAAAAATGTACCATTTTTTCCTTCTTCTTCTCCCCCTCGTCAGTACCTTTCCGGTCACCTTCATTTACACCACCGTTCGGTCGAAAAAACCGCTTTCCCGAGGGTGTCAAAATCCGACGCCACAACCGGCCGATTTTTTTTTAATGTACTTCTCCTTTTGTTTCGAGCATTGCTGGGCTCGCGAGACGTGTTCGGTTTCACCTCACCGAAATTCCGCCACGTTTTCGCCCGGGCCGATAAATCTTCGCGACGTTCGCTGCGGTGTGGAGGAAAGCGATGGGGGGAATAAGGAAGAAAACATACAAGAAAAAAAAAACGCGCGACGCCCGGAAACCGATGGAAAAATACCGGAAAAGCCGGCGGTTAGGATTTTCGTGAAAGGTACTTAATTCTGCTCATTTTTCCCCGGACGCGCTCGCTCAATTTTCCAACCACCACCACGCACGGGAGGTGCGCGCGCGAGGGAGAAATCCCACTGGAAAACGGTTTTCCGCCGTGCCCGTCGGGTGGGCGGTGGGAGTAAATACGGTGTGGGAAAATCCAACCGAGGTGCTAGCTAGCGCCCGCTTAAGCAAGTGTTTCAATTTGCGTTGCCGAGTTAATCATTTGCACACTTTTCTTGCATTCCTCTGCTTCCTGCCGCTCGTTCCGGTTCCCCTTTTCTTCCTCTCCTCCCCGTCTCGATCGCTTGCTTTCTTCGCCTGGCGGCCGTACAGTTTTTCGCTTACAGTTGTTTCTCGCTCGTCTCGCTCCGGGCCGGGCTTTAGCTTTAACGGCGCGCTGTAGTCCCGATTTGCAGTCGTCCGAATGAAAGAAATAAATGAACGCAGTTCGGCCGGGCAGGAAGCAAACAGGCACCATCGCTCTCCGTTTCATTTAGTGGCGCGCAGCGGCATAATGGCAAAAAAAACCCGGCATGCTCTCACACCGCGCATAGAAAGAAAGAAAAAACGACACACTTCAATTCCTTTGGCAAACAGCACGCATACAGCACCCGTAACGGCGGCTCAGTGTAATGTTTTAGGATGAGGAAGACAATAAACATAGGCCACCAAAGTCCACCGGCAGCGAAAGAAATTCGAGAGAGAACAAAAAACAACTACTACCAGAAACAAGGTAGTAAAAAAAGAAATCCAGAACCGAGGAAAAAAAAACAAAATACCGACGAACGAATGGGAGCCACGAGTCGAGCCAGCCGGCCGAAATAAGAATCCTACCCCGTGGGCCCGGGCGAGAACGATCGCTTTAAGTACCTCTGTTGATGATAAGAAAACAAATTGAAGCAATTTCGTTTAATTTAATTCAATTATCCGCGTATCGAATGCGGATCGCGTGGCAAATGAAGAAATACTCGCGACTGCCGTGCCCGCCGTGCTTCGGTTGCAGTTACGTATTTTTTCTGCCGCGCTCGTTCCGAAGCGTGCCGTGGAAAAGGTGCCGAAAGGCGGCTTTTGTGGGCTGGTGCCGAAGGGTGCGAAAAGGTGCGGGGAGGTCGGTATTTTCACCATATTTTTTCCATCAAGCGCGGTGTCCCGATGGCATGGTAGTCGCCACGCCAGAAGTCGATTGCTTCGCGACATGCATTGAGGTGTGCAAAAAAAAAAACATTCTTCTAAATGAATTCTGAATTTTATGCGTATAGAAAAAAGTGACAATTGTTGAAATAAAAATACAGCTGGTTTGTTCACTAGAAATGTTTAAAATATGATTTTTTACATTTACTTTGCATATATTAGGGCGCTGTGAGAAAATACGCCTGAATGTATGGAATTTATTCTTATCTCGATTTTTATACAAATATGTGCCTAAAAGGTATGCAATGTGATGTATTTTTATTATTTCATACTATGTTATTTTATATTTTGTGATAAATTTAAGTCAAATTTAGTTTTTCATGAAAGTTAATAGAAAAACCTAAAAAATAATCACCTGACTGCATACCCTTCAGACGTTACGTGAGAAAACATTGCACGTACATGCTACGCGCTGAAATATGTATGTTTCAACCAAGAAAAAGCGCTCCAAAATTGAACATCACGAATTTATCACGCCACAAATCCGCGTAACCCGCGCGAACAGTTGGTGTAGTTTTTTTCTGTTTCGTGCGGCGTAGCGTGCATAACTCACGGCGCAAACCGAGATAAACCTACCTGCCCGGTCCGGCCAGATGGGGCCGCGCGTGATTAACGTGCCGGCACGGGTGGATTGGACAAGGCAAAAATAGAAAACCACATCACGCGCTGATCCAAGGTGTGCCGAGTGGGGAGGAAACCTGTTCCTTTATGTGGTTTTGTGCTTCTAAAAAAAAAAAAAATGCGGATTTTCCATCCAAGAGTGGGTGTAATCCGATATGACACCTTTTTTTAAGATTTTTTTTGCTCGTCCCACTCGTCCACTGCACGAGCCGCACGTCCAGATGGCGTGTGTCGCGTGTGGGATGCGATGATATATGGTCGTCGGCAGACATTCGGGTGGGTTTTCAAAAATTAGAATGGGACCAAAGCTGCTCCGCGGGGAGAGAAATGGGGCGGTGGGAGGGCGCGAGACGAGCGACAAAGCAGATTAACGTCGGTATGGTACCAACCGCGGCGCTCCGGCGCTCTAATGCTCAATTTGCTCGAGCGAGTGCTCTCCCCGTACCGCTCGCTCGTCTGCCATCTGGTTTGCATAACCTTCGGGCGCACCGTCGAGGGAAGCAAATAAACGTCGGTACGTGCGCCTCACTCCCCCCCACGGGAGGGAAGCAAATAAAGATAAAGCGAAAGAAAACATTGGGATTACATGAAAATTTCGTACAATTTGCGCGCGGGGACGGGCGGGCGGGCTTACTGTTGTTGAGTTTCTTTTGCTTCTTCGCTGGGTGGGGTTGGGGCGGTTAACTCACTTTCGCCCACCGCTGGTAGGAGGGCGAACCTGCGCCGTTTTATTGGGCTGGATGAGGTTCGGGTGGCCTTTGTTTCCGTTTTTCTTCTTTTTTTTCGACGCTGAACTCACGTACGACGCCGCACCGAAGGACCGAAGTATTATCGGTTAATCTTTCACCGCACTGTCGTCGTCGTGCGAGAGTCGCCACCGCTTGTCTCAATCTCGTTATCGTTATCAACCGGGGATCTAGCGCTGGGTTCACTGCGATATCCGAAACGATACTGCCACGCGATTCGAGTGGGTGCTGGAAGCGTGGTGGGGAATGAAGGCACCGCCAGCGAAAAGGAACGACCGAAAGCCGCCGTCTTCCCCGGCGCACTCAGCTCATTCCGAAAGGTATTAACGCTTAAGGGGATCTTTTAATTTATTTTATCTCGAATATTATAACGCCGGGCCGGGCGGAGCGAAAGCGGAAAGTTTGCACTCGTTTGCACTGCGCAAAGCACGGGCAGATCATTATTATAAACCACTTTACAAGTAGGAGATTTATACGCGCCCCACGATGAACTTCGTTCCGATTTTCGCGGAGGTGGGGAGAGTGCAAAGTTATACTGTTAGCCGCTTTTTTTCTGTTCTGCTCGTTAGTTTCTTCTATCTTTCCCGTGAAAATCGTCACCACCCGGTGCGTGCAGGGATGACACTCCAGCACACCAAAGCGAACCGGGCTAATTATTGCTTTCGATTTTGCTTCTCATTTTTTTGGGCTACTTTTCCGTTTCGAAATTTGCGCTACCAGAAACCGTCCGGCGCTTGGAGCGCACAAAAGCAGCCTGAAGGTAAAGGAAACAAAACAGTTGACTAATTATCCTGCCGCAGCCCAAGCGCACAACGGACGGCGAGGGCTGACCTTCCTCGGTCAGAGCTGGCCCTGAAAGGTGTGTCCGGTACCATGACCCAGACACTTTCACACACACACGCATAAACCATCTTAAAGCGTATTAATTGTGCACGGGACATCCGGCTGCCGGTCATAATTTATGGACCGAGGCGGCTGGGCATCGCGTTGCATAACTTACAGGCGCGCAAGAAGGCGTTTCAGGTTGCGGCCGTGGCGAAGGTGTAAAATGTATGATTTATTTATCAACGAGCCGGGTTCGGGTTATAGATTTTATTGGATAAATTATGGTTTTCATCATCTCGTGGGGATATACAAAAATAATTTAATGCTAATAATATTATATACTATTTTTTTATTAATTGAATGTACAGAACCGAAAATATATTTTCAATCAAATATTTTTTGATTGCGAAAAAAGTATTCTGGTAATATTCATCCGATTTCGTGTATAATAATCCAATTATATTATTAAGCCGTCTTATGAGAGATGAACATTACGTTCAAAATAAAGTGAAAAACACTACTGCTGGCGCTAGTAAAGACCATTTAATTTATCCTTCTTTAGTTCACCCTCGCCAAATTCGTCTCGCTTAGAGGATATTTACAAAACAGTTCACCACGAAGGCTTCGTGCCCGCGAGCCGTACCGGACGGATTTAATACCGCCTCGACCGCCGCCGACGGTCATCGGAAAGCTGTGGGGAAACTCGGCCGTCCCATAAATAATGACGGTTGATGATGGGCCATAATCGCTTAGCGGACGCGTAAAACACGCGAACCCGGGCAGCGCAAACAAGTTAATATATATATACTTATACGAAATAGTGATAATTATTCGGGGTTTTTATTAATTTCGGGGTTGTTTTATATCACTTCTTCCTTCCCCTTTTGGTGAGAAGGTGGGTTCGTGTCCTGCGATGATGAAGTGTTCGAGTGATGGCTTCATAACGTGACCAATAAAAAAAAGACAAAGTACACACATACTTATCGTTCCGATGTAATGGGCACTCGTTTATGTTGGTGTTACAATGATGGTGTCATTAAGCGGGCGATCATTGGACGCAGTTTTTTATGTCTTGCTGCAGTGGAACTCTTTTTTCTTTTTTAATGAATATCTTATCACTGTTAAAATAATGACAAAATATCTTATTTAATCCCCACCTGAGAAGGAGCTCGACCACACAAGGTGAAAAATCTCCCAACACCAAAATATCTAGCAAAGACATGAGACACAAGTATCAAATATAAATATGGAACATCGAACGCCTGCGAGGTAGGCAACACGGAGTGCACACGAGTCGAATA
>JXXB01036398.1:0-13347 GCA_000956275.1 Anopheles koliensis | reverse complement strand
CCGAGTCCGGCGGACCAGTTGCAGATGCCACCGACCGGGTCGTAGCTCAGTCCCTTCGGGCAGGTGTACTCCCAGCCGATGACGCCACCGATCTCCATTTTGGCACACGAGATGAACTTTTTGCACGACAGCGGGTGCGGGAAGTTGCCCTGGTCGAGACACTCGATGATGCCCGGTCCGTGCATGATGACCTTAACCTGCGGAAGACGTCCGGGTTAAGCCGGTGCAATGAACATTAACCCTAGAGCAAGTGGCCAACATACCTGCGAGCTGGATTTGCCAACCTTGCGAGTGTCACCATCGTCGTAGTAGTCGTAGTCGTGGGCGGCCGGTCGGTAAGTGCGTCCCGTCACGTCGTCCTTCTGCTTCCGGTGGCCGGCCGTGCCGTGCTTGTCGTAGTACCCGGACGGGGTGTGATGGTTGCGAGCGAACTGGGACAGGACGGTCGTGTCCTGCCGTGGGCTGATCGTGGCCGTCGCGATCGGTGAGGTGTAGATGAGCCCGGGAGTCGTCTGCTGGTAGTAGTACTCGGACTGCGTTGCGATTCGTGGACGCTGCGCCGAACTCGCTGTGGAGGAAGGGAAGACAGGTCAAATGACAGGTGTCAACAGGCCAAACGGACAAAAGTTTTCAGATCTTCCCAGCGAAGATCTCCACCACTCACGGAGCTTGTGCGTGGACGTCGCCTGTATTGGGGCGCTATATCCGATCGCATTGGGGTAGTCGTGCGTGACGTTGTACTTGTGGGTCGTCGCACGGGCGTTCACTGGCGCCGTAAGCTGGCTCTGCTTCTGCCACTCCTTGTCGATGTCTAACCCGTTCCGAACGGTCGTCGTGCTGACAACCGGCAGTGGAGCCCGCGACAGCGTAGTCAGCGCGTCGAGCAGCTCCTGCTCGATCGCTTCACCACCGTTCTCCGGTTCGCCAATCTGCTGGTAGCGATTCTTCGCATTGTACAGCTTGCTGTTCTGCCGGATGCTTGGCTCAATGTTTTGGTCGTCGCCGGTCCCACTCGCTGTCACCGTTGGCGCACCGTTCGTGACGACATTGTTCCGATCCGCTCCGGCGCGATATTTGTTCTTCTTGAAGAACTTACTGGCCGATGCGCCGGCAGCCGATGGGATCGTCTCGGGTGGCGTCACCGTGGTGGTGGTGGTGGTTCGCGTCAACGGGGAGCCATTGTTTCGCCGCTTGAACAATGTGTTTACCGGGCGCGTAGATACCTCTGCTGGAAGGAGGAGGGAACAAGCAAAAAATGGAACGTTTTTTTTTTTGGTTAATTTTCGGTCCACCAAGAATCCGAGCCGCCTAACAAACGGCTCATTTAGGCACGTTGTGAAACCCTCACACTGGTCGCAGAACAAGCCGTTTGCGTCACGTGCCCCGAATACCGAGGCGCACAACTCGGACATCAGTTTGCAAGTTATGCAGCGTTGCTGTCTGGAGCCGGTTTCGGGCGGGAACTGCCGCCAACCGGTTCGCATGCATGCATGCCAACCACCAACCACGCAAACGAGCTCGAGCGCATTTGGTGTGATTTAAAATTCAAATACCTCCCCGGCGCGTAACAAGCAAGCAAACAAATGGAGAAAACAAAAAAAAACCCGAAATCGACATCCCGGTCCACCTTGAAATCGTGTACAAATTAGCCTCTAGCGCCTGGGAGTCACCGTCGACGGCCGTTGAGCGGTGGTGGGCAAACTTGCGTTATAGTATTTGTACTTTGTAGCGCGCAAACGTTGTCACATTTTTTTTAGGAGCGGACAGCACGTCCGCCTCCGTCACGCACACACAGCCCAAGCAGGAGATGAAATCTGAGCCGATGACGGATGTCGAAAAGAATGCCTATCACTTTCTATCGGCTCCGATCTTCGCATTCATCACCGGTGCTAGGCGAGAGTGTGCCTGGTGGATGTTCGGTGCAGCACGGGCAAACACGGGCACGCACCTCCGGCTCCATTTGCATTCGCGTGGAAGGGGAACGACGCTGTTGTATAAGTGGTTCGGCCGTTCGACCTTCGGCTCCAAATCGTGTGCCATCCCAGCGAGCGGTCGCAAACGTTCGGACGCTCGCTCGCTCTCTCCCTCCCTCTTACGAGCTTACCTGTCGGGCTTGGGGTCTCGCTGCTGGCGTTCGGGATCTCAGTGCCTGATGCTGTCGTGCCAGTGTAACCGGTTCTATTAGCTGGTCCATATTTGCGTCGCAAGCCGCTGCTGGCGAAGTTCGGACGGCTCGCTTTGCCGCTTTGCGACACCTCGGACTTGGTGGTGGTGGTGGTCGTCTCCTCCGACGATGACATCACAGCACCCGGCCGCTGTCGGTTCGCTATCTTGGCGAGATAGTTGGAGCCGGCGGTGGGACGGCGGCGGCGCGCTAGTAGTGAGGAGGTCGTTGTCGGCTGGTCGGCGGAGGAGGTCGCCTGCTCGACACTGGCGGCGGCCACTTCAGAGCGTCGCGTGCTCTTGGTGCGTTCGGTCGTGGTGTTGTCGGGCTGCTCCCGGGACGCCTGCCTGTTGCCGCCGGTGGACGGACGCCGGAGACTCGGACGGTACTGGGGCCGTACCTGGCGGGAGAGGAAAAAAAAAGGAAAAGAGCAACGGAACGGGACGGTGAATCCACGCACTACGGAGGAGGGCCAGCACGCCCGGGTGTCATATATTTGAAATGGAGAGTTAAATCGCTCTGCCGGTAGTGTCTAGAAATCTGTTCCAGGAGCAGCCGGGCGGGGATGTTTGCTGGATGTTTTGCAATGTTCTGTTGAGTGTGTATATCGGTATCTGTGCGTGTGCTTGTGTTTAGCGCGTGTATTAATGCTAGTTGCAAACGAAACGCTTTAAGTCTTAGGGTAACGATCTGGACGCTGGCAAAGATCCCAACACGATCGGACCTTCCCGTGGAGCAAATAGCAAGTAACGCAGAACTTCTGGAGAGCCGCCCAAGGTCCCAACAGGCTAGGACCTTTCCGTTTAGCAAGTAACGCATGTATTAATCAGGAATGTGGCCGCAGGTTGACTTATTCCTAACGCTAGAACAGCTCCTCGGCGGCTAAGGTCAGAGTACAATCGCTCGCAACCACCAGCAAAACCGAAAAACCTACATACTAGTAACGAAACATGCGTCGGTCGACGTGCGCGCTTATGCTACCCACAGTGTTAGTTTGGCTTACAAATCTATCTCCCTCCCCCCGGGGTTCGTGTTGCCCTAGGAAACGCTCAACAAACCCAGCCCAATTTGTGTAACGCTTAAGTATTTTTTTTTCCCGCGCGCGATGCCGCAACGCGTGTTGCGCAAGAGCGCATCCGGGCACGGTGTTGTCACCGCCGATTGGCGCGTACCGATTGATTGATTTTTCTTTTCCATGTTTTTTATTTTTTTTTTGCACCAAACCGGTTTGCATTCCTTGTCCGGTGAAAGTTAGTAATGGGTGTCTGTTTCCAATTTCGCCTTTGTTCGTAAAAGGGCAACCGGGCAGCACGGGGACGGTAATGCATGCCTGTGGAGTAGAAACATGGCGTGATTTGGGGGACGCAAGAGGGCAGGAGAGAAAGTTACGTGTGCACGTCGATGTGTTCACGTAAACGATTCAGCTGCCTGCTCCCTGCTGCCCAGCATCCAACCCGACTCGGGCTGTTTTTGGGAAAATGGGCCGTTTTCTCCTCCCGCAGAAGATTTGTGTCGCCAAACGGACAACCAAACACCGAGACGCTAATGGCGGCGGGCCTGAACGTTTCGGGCCGGATTTCTCACTCCGCATTGTGAGGCGGTGATGATTGTCATCGCTTTACGTAATCTCATCTCCCGCTCGCTCGCTCGCTCGCTTGATCGGTCGGCAAGCTGGTGAAAGGGCCATCCCCGGGCTACAGGAGAAGGTGCTAAATTTCGTTTTCATCCCGTTACGCGATCAAACAATCTCCCTTTCAATTTCACTTCACTTTTACCGACCGCGCGTGCGGTATCTTGGCTTGGGAGAGTTATGCAGCTTAAGAGGGCCGAGAAAGTTGGGCGACATATAAGGTGCTTTTTTTTAATCTACTATACAGAGGCTATACAGAGGCTATTTACAGCTTAACATCTTAACTTAGCATCTACGCGATAATAGCCGTTTCATGCCACTAGGCAGAGGTCTAATGCTATGTTTACAGACGGACGATTGACTAACTCACGGGTAAGATACGAGGCACGTGGTATTCGTCTTAGCGCCAATCCAACCGTCCAGCGCTAGAGCTGCTAGTAAAGCGTCGTTTGACTTCTTGTTGCAATCGTTTTTAATGTCTTATATCACACGTCATCGCGCGTTCCCGTCAGTGTCGGCGTTGCGAATAAAATTAGCTTCCCCATCACGACGACCGGTTCGATCGGATTGCCTAATTACCGTGCAATAATGCACCCGATCAAAACACCGCGTCCATTGTCCGTTTGCCCGGCGCCATTGTGCGTGGCAAACGGGCCGGAGAGCGCACGTGTTCTTGTCCGCCATCAAAAAAAAAAAAGAAAAAAAAACACCCAAGGTTGCGCAACACGGGTGAGCTTCGCTTCGCTGAGGATCAGAGCTGCCGTTTGCAAAAGATTCTTCGGGCCAACGGCCAGCGATAGATATTTGCTTGCATCATTACCAGGTCGCACCAGCGGCTAATAGGGGTATTATATGGGACGAAATGCGGGTCCGCCATTACGACTCGGAAGCACGTGAAGGTAACGCGTCCATTGTGCGACTCGAAGTGGGACAAGCACAGCGGAATGACAATAAAGGCAAACCAGCCACTGACACCAAGAATGGAACTACCGTCGCCCGGCCATCTTGTCGACTATTCATTCACTAGATTTTTGAATCGCACTGAAAGAAACGAATTTGACTGGCGATCGAGTGTTTCGATCGAACGTCCACCAAACACCACTTCTGTGAAGGTTATTGCGTTTCACGTCTTGCAGCAAATGTATTTTCAACCTAGCCGTGTTTTGGTACGGAACAAAAAAAAACATACACACATTTCACCATCATCCTAACCATCGTCCAGTGTCCGCGTATGCCTTCGTGCGCCTAATTGTCCCGACTTTACATTCACGCCGCACTCGGTCCACATCTCTAACGCCTCCTGTCAACGCCGAGTGTGGCGGTGGAAATAGTAATTTGCTGTTTAGTGGCTCGTTTACCGGTTTGCAATGGCTGGCGTGTCGCCAGCCATCTTGCATCATTGCGTCGTACGTCGTCGGGGTTTCGCTTTTGTATGAGTGTGCGTGTAAGTGGAGTGGAACAGGGCAACAGGGGGAGGTGGGGGAGAGGAAACCGAAGAAACTACGCGGTGCGGAGCAACGTTGGTCATCCTGGTGGTGGTTTGCTTTTTAATGCGCCAAAAAGATCTCACGCTCGTTTTGGTTTTGTTTCGTATAATTTTTCTTAATTAAAAAAAAAACTTGTACATGTTTTCGGATTTTGTTAGCTTTCGTTTGCCTGGTGGTGGTGTACGTTCTATGCCGGTAGTCTTGGGTAGTGTAGTTGGTAAGCTAAGTGGTAGAGTAACGGACGTTTCCGTCTAATACAAGGTACCGTGAGTGCAATGTACAAGGTCTTACTCCTACCGAACGAGTGAACCTGGTTTCAAGTCACGATTTGTTGTTGGGATGTTCTGGACCCTAAGCTTGTATGGTTTAACTGTGGTTTACCGTACCGCGGTGTGCCATTTCGCTACTACCTGCAACTACACTATGCGACAACTACGCCAACTCATTTAAAAAAAAAAACATTAAAATGTAACATCGCTTCTCCAACGCCTCCAGCAAAGCCCACTCTCTAAAACACTATTTAAATTAATCGAACGACCGCACGTGCGGGGATCGTTCCGCACGTTCAAAAGCTTAGTGCAATACTTCCACTCTAAAAAACATTCTACCGTACTGCTAAATTAAAATCAGATTTAAAAACAAATGCTGCCATTTCGCTCGCTTAGTTTCTGCTGTGACATTTGCGTCTCGCCTCGCCACACTATCAGGTTGTCCAATCGGTTGGAAAGCTTGGGCTGCCTGATTTACCCATCGAGTGTTTGTGTTTTTTTTCCTTCTTCGTATGCAGGTGTGTGTAAAATAGACTAGCGTTTGATAGCAAAAAAGGGGTGGCGTCCATATTTGGCGTTTGTTGGGCGTTTGACGATCTGATCTGCAACAGCAACTGATGTTATTTAAAAACAGAACACAAAAATGCAACGAAAACGCTCGAGTTATTTGCAGAGGAGTCTAATAAATAAACAGACAAGTGCGGATCTGTTTTCCGGATCTCCGCAACAGGCCTCCCGTGGGATCCACCGAACCCTCGCGGGAACCATTCCCACACGCACTGGAGTGTGCCATGCGTGAGTTAAAAAAATTAAAAAAAAAACAAGGTAAACAAGCACTTTATACAACTTGACGACGAGTATTGGGTGACGAGCACATGCCGCTTGCGTTTGGTGCGCTGTGTAAGTTTGGGGAGGAAGTATACGAAAAAGAAAAGAGAAAAACCGAAACCGATTTATAAAGCGATACACAAAAAAAACCATTAAAACATGTACAGAAAACACGTTGGTTAGTGGATGAAAGGTAGCAAAAGAAGAAAAAAAAAATGAACAGTTGTCACTTGGCGCGCTTTTATGGGAACTGACATCTGTCACCTGGTGTGTTTTGTTGTCAGTACGCTAGTGTCTACGTCACTGCGGTCCTATGGCATCGTTAGATTAGTGTTAGTGTCAAAAACAAACCGGGTGTGAAGATGAAACACGAGATGGCGAAAGGTGCGGGATTGATTTTTTTTTTTGATGGATTAGATTTTAGAAAAAAACATAAAAATTAAGGATAACATCAACAAACAAACGAACGAAAAAAATATGATAGAAACCACACGCTGAACAGTGTTGCTAAACGAAAAAAGGAAACCGTTTGTTGTTTCGTTTTTGCTCTAGCTTACCCCCTCCGTTCCCTTCGTTCACTTGCTTGGTTTCGTCCGCGATTGATCGCAACTGTTACACACACGCACATACACACAGTCACGCGCACAGACACAAACAAACACGCACACACATGTGAGACCTGCGCGGAGGCAGGCAAGTGTGAGATTGCCCATTACAATGTGTGGTAAGGTGGTGCCGTTCCGCGCTGGCGGCTGTTGTAGTAGTAGAAGTAGTGGTAGTTGTTGTTGTTGTTGTTAATGGCCGATTGTAGAGCCCGGGAGCTGACCGGATGACGGGTGATCGCTGATGGCAGGCCCGCTACCCTCGTTTCTAACTAACCTCAGCCGTGCGGCGCAGGAAGTACGCCGCCGACGGCGGTATGCTCTCGCTCTGGTCGGGTTCGCCACCGGAAGCCGGGCCGGTTTCCGCCAGCGGCAAGGTTCCGCCAGCGGTGCCGAGGATCTCCCGGTCGAGGTGGGCCGCCTCGAGCGCGACCGGATCGTCGTCGCTCGTCAACTGGCGCGTCAGCTCGTCGTTGTCCAGCTCGGGCCGGTAGACGGGCGAGAACTGGCGATCCTGCCGCTCGCCGGAGATTTCTCGCGTCACGAAGTCCGGCCGCAGGATCGGCGACAGCGGCACGCTGTACTTGTCGTTCTTGCTCTCGATCTTGAGCTCGTGGGCCGCCGCATCCGGCAGGTTCACCGGCAGCACGTACTTGATGTTGAAATCGATCTTTGCGATCGGTGCGGCTGTCGTGGTGGTGCTAGTCGTAGTCGTGCTAGTAGTGGTCGTGCTAGTAGTGGTCGTGCTGGTGGTTGTCGCCAACTTCCCGGCTGCAGCCTTCGGCAGCGGTACGACCGGGATATCCTTCGACTTCCGGTAGGACGGTGCTCCGCCACCGTTGGTGGTGGTTTCGGGCGTTCCGCCCAAGTTCGGACGTAGCGACAGCGACGACACGTACTTCCGGTTGTTCGTGTAGTGGCGCGAACCGGCCACCTTGGCCGTCGTCGTGGGGACGGGTGCGGGTTCGGTCGTAAATGGTTCCGTCGTTGGCGCGACACGTCCATCGCCCTCCTGCTCGCCGGAGTTGTACGCAAAATCAGGCAGCCGGGGTTCGACCGGGCGCTTCGTGTACTTCCGCTTGCTCTCCCTGCTCGGGAGCACGAGCGACTGGACGCGCTGCTGCTCGACCACGGTCGTCTCCGGCACGTCCGCTAACGTCGTCGTCAGCAACTCCGGAGCGAGCGTGGTCGTCGTCGTCGTCGTGGTCGTCTCCGGCGTCGTCGTCTTCGTGGGCGTCGTTTCGCTCGACGGCTCCTGGAAGGAGAACTCGGCCGGCAGCGTGTACTTGTGCACTATTTCGCGCTGCGTCGAGGACGAAAAGATGGCCGGCGCTCGGGTCGTACTCCGGTAGGTCGTCTCCTCGGCCGCCCCGGTCGTCGTCGTCGGCTCATCCACCGCGCTCAAGTACTCGGTCGTCGGCGGGGCCACCACCCGGTACCCACCCTGCTTCAGTCTATCCTGAGTCTCGGAGTCTGTCTCGTCCGGAAGTTCCGGGCGCATGCTAGTTACCTGCACGTAGCGATCCGTGTCCGCCTCCAGCTGCCCATCGTCGTCCGGACTTCCGGTGCCTGTAAAATCCGCACTCGCGATACGCTCTATCTCCTGCTGCGGGGCCACCGTTGGCAACTCATGGTCGGCATCCACCGGTGGTAGGAGCGTCGTCGGGAAGGCACCACCCTTCTCCGGATCAAACAAACCCTCGAGCGGGATGGTCGACGTCTCCACCGTGAACACACTGTTGGACGACAGGACCACCGGCCGGGTGCGATCCCCATCGAGATCTTCCTCCTCCACCCGCTCCGTAACCGGGGCACCACTGAGCGTCGTCGTCGTGAAGCTGCTGCTGCTACTACTGCTGCCAACACCAACCGTCCTATTAGCCGCCCGGTTCGGCTCCACCAGCCGTATGATAATCTTCCGATTGATCTCGCCCAGCTTCTGCATCACCGGCGGCTCGTCCGGGTTGCTCGCGTTCTTCGTGTAGATCTCCACGACCCGGTGGATCTTGACCAGCTTGTCGGTGGTCCGGTTGGCCGCCGGCAGCTCGATCTCCTGCTCCTCCGTCCGGTAGATCTCCGTCGACGATGGTACCGACTCGTTCTCCTTGTCGATCGAGAACACGTGGTACAGCGTGGTCGGCTTCACCGTCGTCGTCGACGTTCTACTACGGTCCTGCAATACATTGACATCATCAATATCGATATTATCGTTAATCGTGTAGATCGTGTCGGCCGTATTCAGTGTCGTGTAGTGCGTCTCGTCGGACGCGGTGTAGTATTCGGTGGTGGTTCTGAATGTGTTGCCTGTATCCTCGTACGAGGTAGTGTTTTCGACCTCGTTCACCGTCTCCGAAGGCCATGGTGTGGTGGCGTTCGTCGTGGTTGTGGTAGTGGTGGTTGTAATCGTGCTTGTTGTAGTTGTAGGTGTTAGCTCCTCATTCGCAGTAATCGCGTCTACGGTAAAAGCGGTTGTCGCAGGCAACTCCGGCACACCGGCCGCCGCTGGCGGTGTCGTTTGCGGCGCACCTTCCGGTGTTGTTAGTAGCAGCACCGCCGGAAGTGTCACGTCACGTGCGCCACCGGCGAGGAGCGACCCACTCGGTGCGGTAAAGTTGCGCCGATTCGTCGGCTTGCGCGGAGAGTAACGGCGGGTCGTGAACCCACCGCCCTGCTCGAGATCGTTCACCCTCGATGCGACCTGCACCCGATCGTCCTCCACGTCCGGTCTGCCACCGGACGTCAGGGAGGCCGTCGTCGAACGCTGACGGCCGAAGGTTGGCCGCGTTCGGGTCGTGGGTGTGAAGCGTGGACGGGGCGTCGTTACGCTACCCGCCACCACCCCACCCGGCTCCCCGTTCAGGGCGGTTCCGTTCGGTGCCGTGGGTTTGTATCCTCCAACGTTCCCAAACGGTCGCCGGGTGCGAGTCGTAAACGTGCGCTGCGTTGTGGAGGAGGACGAGGACCCACCGTCCGTATTGCCCTGTCCGGAGGGTTGGTTGTTTTTGAAGATGAACCGATTGCTGCCGGAGCTTGGTGGAGTACGCGGGGGCGTTGGGCCAATGCGCGACCCTGGACGTCGGATACCATTGTAACTGAGCTCAGGACCAACGCGTGGGCGGTCGGTGGTGTCCACCTCGGGTGGCACCAGACTGTTGCTGGCATCGTTTCCAAGCTGGCTGAACAGTTTCTTGCCCTGCCGCTGGATTTCGTTCTCACCGTCGTTTTCCTCATCACTAAATCGCTGTTCTTCCGAGGAGCCATACCGTTCCTCCTGTGATGTCCGATCAGTGACATCCCCACCAAACGTGGGCGCCACCGTCGTGGTGGTGGTCGTGGTCGTTGTACGCGCGTACAGATTCGGTCTCCTCGGCAGCAACACCGACGTCCGGTTGATCGACTTCTGCTCGATCGGCTTCGCCGTAACCGTCGCCTTGTCGAACGAATTTTCGAACGCTTGCGGTCGGGCCGGCCTATTCAGCGAGTACGCCGGTCGGCGACGGTTCGGACGGGCCGCCGGTGACCCGGTTTGTCCCGCGTCCAACTCCCCCGTTGTCTCGCTGGACGGACTTGCCGCGGCCGTTGGCGCCGTGCGGCTTCCCAGCAGCAGCGGCTTTCGTTTGCGCGACGGCACGAACACGGAACCGGCCGGGGACGAGCTCTCGGTGTCGGCGGCCGTTGTCGCCACGAGCGGCTCCTCCGTCGTGGACGTGAAGCGGCCGTTCCGGGCGAGCGAGAAGGACGGCCGGTTGCGGCGCGTCGGTACAAACTTCTTGATCGGTTCCGTCGGTTCCGGCGCTTCGGTCGTGACGAACTTGCCGGTGAACTTGCGCCGGGTCGCGCCACCACCGAACACGCGCGTCGAGCTCCGGCTCGTAATCGATTCCGACTCGATCTGCTGGCTGTCATTCAGCTTCGGCTGCCCGCTCACGATCAGGTTCGCGCTCGGATTCGGCTCCGTCACGGCCGAGCCGCCGCCGTCAGCGTCGAAAGCATCTCGCCGGAATCGTCCTCACCGTTCCCGACATTCGGCAGGTCGAGCAAATCGTACGCCGGCGCTATCTCGTTCGACGTGTCCGTGATCACGGTCGTAAAGTCCGAGTTCGCCACGTTACTGTCCGGGAACGTCGGCTCCACCGTGTACGCTTCAGTCGAGGTGGTGGTCGAAGTTTTCAGCAGCAACCGATTGCCGGGCAAACGCTGCCGGCGTAGCTCCGTGTTGAAGGGTGTACGTGTCCGAACCGGCACCGGCTCGTCCGTGGCGATCGGTGCGGCCGTGGTGGTAGTGGTCGTCGTGCGTCGTCGATTCGCCCGCTGCCTTTTAGTCGTCGAAATGCCCGCCACCCGTTCGGGTTCGTCGAGCGGCTTGCGTGCGCTCGGCACAACGTACGGCCGGCGCGATGGTGCCCGTGTCGGCTCCGGTTCGGCACCGTTCGGCTCTCCACCCGACTCGGTCGTGCGCAATCGTATCGGACGCGTCGGGCGCGTACGGCTCGGTATGAACGTTTTGTTGGTGTTCACCTCCGACACGACGACGTTCAGCGTGGCGTCGACCGACTCGGTCGTGCTGCCGGTCGTATACCGATCGCTCAGACTGGATGAAGCCAGCTTGCGCGGCTGAGGCGTCGTCGTGTCGACCTCCGCCGCGTTCACGCTGAAAACGGTCGTCAGCTCGCTCGGCAACCGCCCGTCGCCCGTTACCGGTTGCTCCTCCTCCGTCGACATATCGTTCAGGTTCTCCGCCAGCAGGCTGTTCACGCCGCTTTCGACGCTATCGCGGCCGACATTAAACGGGCGGCCCCGGAAGGTGGACCTTTCCGGTGGCAAGGTGGTGCTCCGGTCGATCTCCGTCGTCGGGAACGCCGTCGTGAGCTCGTTGCGATTGCTAAACCCATACCGAAGCGCGGTACCGAGCGTGAGCAGTATTCGCTCCTGCGTCATAAACGGGTCCTCCGCGAGGCGCGTGTACGACTTGATGTCTCCCGGCGTGACACTCTCGTACTGTTCCGTCTCGATGCGTGGCTCCTCGGTCGAGGTCGTTCCGAGCTCGTTTCCACGGCGTCCACTGTACAGGCTGAAATTAACACGCCGCAGCGACCCACGTGCTGTCGTTAAAGGTTCCTCCGTGGTGGCGCTAGTGGTCGTCGTAGTACGACCGATCGCGAAGCGATTCGAGGCAAGATCCTCACGGGCCTGAACGGGCCGCGAGCGACGTCGCGTCGTTTGTGCGACCGACCTTTCCGACGTCTCGATCGAAGCGGACGTCGAAGTCGAAGTGACGACGGACGGGGCGGCACCCGTGCGGAACCTCACCCTTCCCCGATTGCCCCGGACCGGGGCACGCGTCGGTTCGCTCGTTCGGCTCCCCTCGAGCCCCACCTCGCTGCTCTCCGGCGTCGCGCTTCCGACCCTGCGCTGCCGGCCGGCTGCTGAAAGATCAAATCTCTGGGCATTGGAAAAACTCACCTTTACGGAGCGGAGCGTGGTCGAATCGGGCTCGGGTGCGGTGGTGGTGGCGGTGGGGTCGGGCAGACGCGGGGTCGGACGCGTCCGACGTCCGCCTGCCGCGAATGGGCGCGGGGCCGCCTTTATCGGCGCCACCTTCCGACTAGGGTTAGTGACAGGTTCTATGGAGGTGATGGTGGTGGTGGTGGTGGTGGTGGTGGTGGTGGTGGTGGTGGTGGTGGTGGTGGTGGTGGTAGTCGGCGGTTTCCTAGTTCTTGTGAATTTGAAAACGGAGTTAGAAGTAGCATCGTTAGTGGGGGAACTAGCGGCCGTCGTTGGCACCGTCGTTGGCGTACGTGACCTCCTCCTCGAGCGGCCCCTTCTCGTTATTAGCAACCGTATCACTACCCTCCAAACCAGCGTCCACACTGCTAACACTAGTATCAGTAACGCTTTCACCTGGGTTAAATGTGGTCGTTACCTCAACGGTCCCGTCAACCGGCGAGCCATCCGCACTGCTCGACAGCGGCTCGTTGGTGGCACCGGTGGCAACATCGTTACCGCTACTAATATCGCTAACGCTACTACTATCGCTACTACTACTAGTACTTTCGCTACCGCCGTTTCGGTCGCCGTTGCCGCTAATCGTGTTGGTGTTTACGCGCTCGACGCTACTGTAATGGCGTGTGCTGTAAGGTATCAAATTTGGTTCGGAAGACTCTTGTGATGGATCGATCGTGGTGGTGGTGGTGGTGGTGGTGATGGTGGAAGCTGTAGTGTATATGGTTTGGAAGTCTGTAGATGGTACCAAAAGAGAAGAATCTGTGCCTACATCATCACGTTCGGCATCCTCCAGCCGGCTGCTGGTGTACGGCACGCTCGTCGTCCGTCTGCGGTCGATGGTGTTGTAGCTGTGCAAGCAAAA
>JXXB01036395.1:0-10986 GCA_000956275.1 Anopheles koliensis | reverse complement strand
TGTGTGTGTGTGTGTGTAAGCACATTAGAGACAGCTCGTAATGTCTGTTTTTTTTCTTTGTTCCCTTCGTTCCAGTGTGAAGTGATATTTCAATGAAGATAAACCTGAACGTTGTCTAAAGTACATTTCGAACGTGATCGTATCGTATAAGACAAAGCGAGACACAGCGTTTGATTATTTTCGTGTATAAAATACGACCAAAACGAAATAGCCGTAACCGTAATTTGGGAGAACGAAGCAATTTGGGAGAAATTTTAAGCTGCACTTGTCGAGATATCACTAATGTGTTGGCAGAACAGCTTAGAGTGCGAACGCGAGAACACTATTAACAGTGAATTAATTATCACGCCCTGTGATCGCGACTGCTTCCGGAATCGAACGAAGGGAGCCCCCTCCTCCTTTCCCGTTCGCCATCGCAAAACAGACAAACAGGCGGGTAAGGGCCGGAAATGCTTTATATTTAAAATAGAAAACGAAAAGTGGTTCATTTGCACCATGGGGTTGTCAAATACCGAAAGTGTAGATGGCACGAAGGGGAGGCTGACAGCAACCAGACATCAAAGTAGTTACCGAATCGGAACCGCGGCGCTGGTGTGCGATAGACCGGAAGTTCGAGGTCACTCGCGGGATGATGCGCGATGAACCCTGTGTGTGTATGTGTTTTCTTTGACTTTTTTTGTATCCCGAAGGAAACCGGCCGAAGGTAACATTCTCATAATAGTGATGAAATAAATCAAATGAATTCCTCGTGCGCCATTCTTCCCGCATGATGCGCCATTTCCGCCCGGGAACTAAATAAACTGAAATTATCATTCCAACCGGCAGCATGCTGGCGGGGCGCTCGCGCGCGAGCGCGCGTGTAAAGTGTGCCGGGTTTGTATTTTGTGAACCAAATTAAAATAATATAACAATAAAAACGGTACCCATCTTAGATCTTCACCCCTGTTTTTAACCGCCGCCGACGCCGCTGATGCCGCTGATGCCGCCACCATCGCCTCGGCTAATGTAGCAATTTATGTCTTGACGAGGAAGGTGCCACGAATCGGGAGAACAAAACTAACAAAATAAAGCAAAAATGGGTCCTCCATGGGATGGCAGATTCCTCACCGCTTCGAGTGGAGCCTGGCGGCTCGGTGGGAATAACGAGGCCCGGAGCTACGCGGGCCACGCATCGTTAGACTCGCATAAAAGGTGAAACCTACGTATTTTTCACGGTTTGAAACAATTTATTTGCTTTTAGAATGACCATTTCGGGAGAGGAAGTTGGTGAAATGGAACGCGCAACAGCACCGACGGCCGGCTCTGACGAATAAGATTCACCGCACACACACACACAAATACCTTGTTGAGGTAAGATTGAGCTCGAGGGATCGATCACAACACCACAGTCGAAGTTGGATCGCGGCCCGCTGGTGTCGGCTGAAATGAACCTGAAATTTATGTGGACAGTACTATTTAATTAGAATAAATTATGGGTGTCCCTACCCCCTCCCCCCCGCCGTCGGCCGGGACAGGAATTTTGCTGCCCCAGTGATCGCCACGCCACGTTTCGGTTCGGTATCGGTCACATTTAATTTAGATAGTGTGTAGGATGGCGCACGCAGCAGACGCTCTGCTTTAGTATACGAGCCGCAAGGTTTATGATAAAGATAGGCACGATTAATACACGCGCTCGTACAGGAATTGTTCTAATTTGTTTTCACCATATCCGGATCACCAGCGGGAGGATCAAGAAACAGTGTTTTCTCGTCTTTTACTGCGTGCTAGAACGGAGGAATCAGGATGATGTGGGGAGGAGGTTATCATTAGGGCAATATGTTTTATAATATGCCGTAATATACTAGATTCATTAGGTCTACGTTTCGAAGAGGGTACATCCGGAAAAAGGTTCTCCCTGTCTCTCGCTCGTCTATTTTGAGGCTCACTCATCGGTTTCGGTTATTATGTTTCTACCCTTTAATTCGATTTAATCACTGCTATAGTTCGCGCTAGTTTGGCAGCCGACCGGGAAACTGCTGAAGAACCCGCCACTGAAAGGCAATCTTCGAACGAAATTACACAATGCACGGTAGCACGATAGATGAGGAGCACTGAATGTGGAAGAAAAAAAAGTAGAGTAAAGAAGGATTCGGTTCGTTTGAATCTATGATTTCCGATACAAATCTGAATCAAATTGCTAAGCGCTCGCTCCGCTCAGTGGATCAGATAACGATGAGGATGTCGGAGTGGCAGGCAGGCTATGTGCTGCTGTTGTTGAGGCGAGCTTTTTTCTCTTTTATTTCCGCCCGAATCTCCAGTTTCAATTGTACACTTGGAGATACTTTGTTGTGTGCCTCTGACCGTACAGAGAAGAATAATCAGAAGCTTGAACATGCCGAGTCGAGAGTACGGTAGAAAGCGTGAAATAAATTTAATAAAAAACGGCTGGTTCGAATGCGTTTTTGCGCTAGGTGCATAAACATAATCGGTAAAAATTGTGATTCAATTGAACGTAATTGAGTTAGGATTCAACAGTACATTGAATTACCTTTTTTACCTGCTATCGGCTGGAGTTTTGTATCGCGATGTAGCATTGAAGTCTTTCGATTGGGCTGAATGTTTAAAGGGTAAGCAAATACTTACCCTTCTTTTTCGTGTTTTTTTCTTTCTGCTGTTACTGTGTATTTTTTTTCGAATGTAGCAACAAAACGATAAGAAAACTAGTCGTAATTTGCTTTCAACCAGTACCAGACGGATGGTTTATTTACCACAACACCATCGAACGTACAACATTTTGCAACTATTACGAATCAAATTAGGCAATTCCGGTTTTGCAAGCATCATGAGTTTTGTTGCGGCCCGTTACGCACTATGTTCTATTCTCAGTCCGGGGCGAAGAAATTCGCCAATTAATAATTTAATACAGACCCCACCAGGCCCCGTATAGTATTTGCGCATAGGAAATGATCGCTAAACAATAGTAGGAAAGGATTTTTCTTATCGTCCGTTTTGTAGACAAAGCTGGTGTTTTAGGCTGAAATCATTTACAACAATAAAAAGGTGCTACTTTGTTGCCAAGGGTTGTTTAAAAATCCAGATCGTTTAGCTAAATGTAGCTAAAAAATGTAAAAAATTCTTGCTGCTGTTGCTATTGCTAGAGCTGCTCGTTTTTTTCTCAGCTACTATTTACTCGGAGTGTTCGTACCAGGTGCCCGAAAATGTGTATACAATCGTCAGAATTGTTTGATCGGTTTGAAATGTTTGCCTGCTAATTTCGTTTCTAATATGCTTTTGACTAGATAGACCATAAAATCTATGAGCAAATAACAGCCTTTCGCTTTACAAAGCACGTGCTTGAGGACGTTGTCTTGACAATTAAACCTAGCATTGATGAAAGGGAACATTGTTTACGAGAGGGTTTTCATTGCGTTGTTTTTGTTTCAAATTGCTGCTGCTGAAAATGTTGTATTTTGATGTTAATAATTTTGCCAATCTCAACCATGGCACGTCCCTATCGTTGCGTTATCATGCCTACGATTATTTTCACTCGTTCTAATAATACAGGCTGCTTGTTTTCGTGAGCTGAGTTTAGACCCGATATGTTTCGCGAATAGGAAGCGAGAACATCGGCAGCGTGTTCACCCGAGCCAAGGTGGTCAAGGCAAATTGTTTACAAATATCTTAAACGTGTTAATATCACAATTTCATTTCCCGTGGACAACTCTAGAGATTTCAACTAAAACGTCTAAGACGAATATGAATATCATAAGTTCTATCTACACACACACACACTCACACACACAAACATCTATGGACACATTACCTCTATCCTAAAACACCGCCACTGCAATCAGTCTTCGTTTATGTACATGAGTTTCTTTTTGTGCTGCGGATACTTTGATCCAACGCGCACACGCACACACACACACATACATACATACATCTATCGCACACATTCATATGTGAATACCAACGGTTCGGGGTGACGTATTTAGCGGTGCTGGAGCTCTCAGCTGCGCTTGGGTGGATTGCGCATGAAGCTGCTGTTGTTGTTGTTGTTGTTGTTGTTGTTGTTGTTGTTGTTGTTGTTGTTGTTGTTGGTGTGACTGCATTTCTGCAGCAACAACGTTCGGCAATGGTAGGGGTGGCTGTTGTTGTTGTTGTTGTGGCACTGCAGGTGAATGATATTCAGCGGGTCGTGGCTGTGGTGCACGGGGATCGAGCTGATTATTGGTTCGGTTGGTGGGTGCGACGCGCGTGAGCTGGTAGCTGTTGGTGCGCACGTTTGAGTGCGTGAGTGAGAGGTTCGGTTGATGTTGGCGGCGCTGATTGTTGGGCACATCCGGCAGGGCGAAGCGGAGCTTCTCCCAGAACAGTTTATCGCCCCACTGGAGGTACGTGTTCGTTTTCAGATACAGCCGGATGTCTGGATCGAGATCCTTCTGCGGTACCTCGCCGAGCAGTATCACGATCAATCGTCGGCGTCGATCGCGCAGCACCTGATGGTGGGCCGATTTGAACTCGAACCGGCACCATTCGGATTTGATGAAGTTTTCCGACAGCACCATGATCGTGCGCCGGGAAGACTCCACCGCCTGCAGGATGTTATCGGCAATGTACGCACCGACCGGGAAGTCCCGATAGTGTAGACACAGCTTGTACGAGGGATCATCGTTCTCCAGCATCGGCGCCAGCTCTTCCGCCACGAACGCTTCATCCTTGGAGCTGTACGAAATGAACGCATCGAACAGTTTGTCGCGCTCGTTCTTGTCGATGTCCGCGTTGCGGTAAAACAACCGCACACCGAACTTCGAATGGAACCAGACGCGCATTTCCTGCCGGAAAACGAACAGCACCAGCGTCAGAATGATGAGGAGCGAAAACCCAAACAGCCCGGTTACCAGCAACGGAATGTAGCCCTCGATCGGTTGCGGCGATAGGATCGTCTTCCGCGAGGTCAAATTTCCGTTGATCACATTCTCGAGCGGGATGGGCCCGGCGCACAGTGTCGAACTGTTATCGTGCAGCACCAGGAAATCGCCGGATCGATTGCCACCATCGATTGACCAATCGAACTCACCGGCCAGCGACGCATCGGTGGTTGTAGCGATTGTGCTTCCATTGGCTCCAACAATGGCAGCGGTCCCAGCCGCCATCGCAGCACACCGTATCTTGTGCCGATCGCGTACGAAATCGTACGTTTTGAGGTACTCCTGGAAGCGGTTGACAAAGTCACACTCGCAGGACCACGGATTGTACGCCAGCCGGATCTCGGTCAGTTGCTTCGGCAAATGCCAAACGTTGAACTCCACCAGCCGATTGTGATCCAATCGGACGATCTTGAGACTGTGCAAATGGTCGAACGTGTGATTAGCGATCAGCGTGAGCCGATTGTATTGCAAATACAGCTCCTTCAGGCTGTCGAGCCCCTCGAATTCAAACCCATTGAGCGCGGTGAGCAGGTTGTGATCGAGCTGCAGCATCTCCAGCTCCCGCAGTCCGTAGAACGTGCGATTGCTCACCGTCTCGACGCTGGACCCGTTGAGGAAAAGTATCTTGAGACGCTTGCGGCCGAGAAAGGCGTGACTCCCGAGCGACCGGAAGCTGTTCCCGTCCAGATAGATTTGCGTTGCATCCATCGGGATCTGATCGGGCAGCCGATCGTCGTAGCCGGCGCGCGAACAGTCGACCACGTTCGAGCTCCAGCTCTGATCGTGGTAGCAGGTGCATTGCTTCGGGCACTCCATCTTGCAGTCGCAGGCGTAAAAGTCGCAACAGTGACAGAGCGCGAAACAATGCGTGTCGTACTTGCAGAGAAATTGGTTCGGCAGTGCTTCGACGAGCGGCACATACGTGCGGCCCCGGTTGTACAGCAGCTTGCAGTAGATGCTGTCGAGATCCATTAGGCGGGGTTGCGTGCGCGAATCGGCGTTGCTCTTCTGCAGCCAGTTCAGATTGCAATCGCACTGGTACGGGTTGCCGCCGATGTAGAACTCCGGTAGCGCCCGGTCATCCGGTACGGCCGAAATGCGCAGCGCGTTCGGATCGAGCGTGGTGATTTTGTTACCGAACAAATCGACCCGCGTGAGGTTCGGCTTCTTGAAGAATGTATACGACTGCACCTTCGAGATGAGATTATCGTTGAGGTAGAGCAGTTCCACGCTGTTCGGGATCGCACTTCCGGTGATCTCGGTGAGCTGGTTCGAGCTGGCGTCGATCGTGCTCAGTGCCAGCTGCGATTCGATCTCGAAGTAGTTGCCGAGCTCGGTGATCTTGTTCGCGTGAATGTCGAGCCACTGCAGCCCGGTAGGGATGAGTGCGTAATCAAACACCTCCAGATGGTTGTCGCTTATGTTGAGCCACAGCAGGTTCGGCAGCTTGGTGAACAGGCCCGTAATGTCGGTGAGATAGTTGCCGTCCAGCCGTATCGCTTGCAGTTTGGTGTTGTTGTCGAACGACGATTGTTCGACCGTTTTGAGCCGGTTCTGGGACAGGTTTAGGATGTGGAGTGACTTCATCGCCTCGAACGTGCCCCGCCGGATGACTTCGATGTTGTTCTCGGTCAGGCGCAATCCGTACAGGTGCGCCATCTGACGGAAGCTGGCGTTATCGATGCTGGCGATGTGATTCTCACCCAGATCGAGCGTTCGCAGCAACGGCACGTCGTACAGTGCATCCGGCACCTGCAGCAGCTTGTTACCGTTGAGATGCAGCTCTTGCAGGGTCGTGGAATGGTTGCGCAGTGCCATCCGATCGATGCGCGAAATGCGATTATAGTCGAGTGAAAGCAGCGTCAAGCTTTTCAGCCCACTGAACGTGTAATGATCGATGGTGGCGAGCCGATTGTTCGACAGGATCACGGTGTGCAGTGCGCTCAACCCGTGGAACGTGTTTTCCGCCACACTTTCGATGAAGTTCTCCTGCATGCGCAACACTTGCAGACTGACCAGATCGCGAAAGATCGTGGGCTCCAGTTTGGATATTTTGTTGTTGGAAAGATCGAGCAGCATCAGCTTCGCCAGCCCCCGAAACGTGGCGGGATTGATCCACTCCGACGTCAGCTCGTTGTTGGACAGATCGAGCACGAGCAGTTGCTTTAGGTCGCTAAAAATACCGGGCGCCAGCACGTTGAGACTGTTGTTCTGCAGGTAAATCTCCTTGATGTGTTTCGCCTCGGCAAACAGCTCCGGCGGGAGGTTGGTGAGCCGGTTGAGCGAAATCTCAAGCCTAGCGAGTGACACCAGTCCTTCGAAGGCACGGTCGGCGATGTAGTTCAGCCCGTTGGCCTGCAATCGTAGATCGGTTAGCTTGCCCAGGCCGGAAAATATGGCGGGCGGCAGGTTGTCGATCGTGTTGTGCGAGAGGTCGAGGGTGACGATCGAGCCGCCACACTTCTTTGACAGCCGCGTGCTCAATGAAGCGCTGAAGTGAAACACCGACAAGTCGCGCAACCGATTGTGCGTGAGATTGAGATGGGTGAGCCTCGTCAGGGGACAGATCAGCCCATCCGGCACGCTCCACATGTTGTTCTGGCTGAGGTCGAGCCGCTGCAGCTTCGCTAGCTCGCTGTTGAAGACCTGCGGCGCAATGTCCAGACTGATCGATGACCAGTCGGTGTTGTGCGTGCGCAGTGTTAGGTTGGCCAGTTGCCGGAGCCCCTGGAAGGATCCTTCGCTCAGGTTAGCTATCTTGCAGTACTCGATCGAGAGCGAGTGTAGCTTTGTGAGCTGTTTAAAGCTACCGGGACTAAGGCTGCTCTGGAAGAACAGCCCATCGTTGCACTGTAACCGCAGTCGGACGGTGTTCTCGGGATGTAGGACACTAAAGTTCGTGTTTTCCAGCTCACTGTTGATAGTCCTCAAGCGACAGAGAAGTGTCAGATCGTCCTCGGTGTAGCCGTCCCAGCGACATTCGTCCGGTGCCTGGTTCACCAGCGACTTGCTCAACGACGCCCCGAACACACCGAAGATGGTGCCGAACATCATCGTCAACAGTGCCGGTGAGGAGCGCATTTTGAGGGGCAATAGTTTGGCCGTATCTTGAGAAACCGCGCGCCAAACACCGGATGAAACACACGCTATAAACACTTTGCTGACGATCGATTCTTGCTGCACATATTTTCATGCACTTTCAATGATACTTTTTTTGCGTCACTTTCTTTAAATTGGTCACGTTTTAGTCGCACCTTACTTTCGATGTATAAAAATTGCACACTTCGTAATACACATAGAGACACACTCACACAGGGCTCACTGTTTTTGCAGGGCACACTGCGATTACTACTCACTTACAGGCAGCTGTAAGCGACACCGTGCGGCGAGCTGCCGAGCCCGCTTTCACTATTAAATTCATAACTCCGGCCTGCCGGAGCAACATTCACTCGTTAACGATAGTTTCACGAATCACGACTTATCGATCAAAATGGCACACCATAATGTCGTCGCTAAGTCTCACCTTGTACCCAGCAACTGGCATCATGCTGTTGCAAAAAAAAAAAACCGTTGCAAAATCACTCCACGCCCGTTGCGTTTGCCGACGGCATTTGGAACACTCGCCGTCGGAAAAGGGGAAAATCACACTCGTACGTGATCGTACAAATTTTTCTTTTCCTAGGTATCACTTCAAAAGCAACTGATTGGAAACACTTTTATCGAATGTGATAGAAAATATCGTTTAAATAAGCAACGCTCTTCCTGTCAAGCGGTACCGTCGGCACTTTTCATTCGCCTTATTTTTGTGCAACGAAATACACGGACTTAAACTTTTGCCGTTCACATCACTTTTGCTGGTAGTTTACCACCAAAGGAAGACGTTCACGATTTATCACTTGCGATGCTAGGCAAAAGCACGTTGGAGAGCACACTGGGATGTTGCTATTGACCTCGATCGGTCCCGTCGGCTACGTTATGAATTTTCTTGCACAGGAAAACTTTTCTCGTCCCCGCGGATGTGTGTATTCGCCGTTTGCATTCCACTTCGAGACTGAGGTGCCTCGAGTCGAGCCGAGTTCTGAGAAATTCCACGTAACCGAGTTCGTCGTCTTACATCCAAAGTGGGTCTCTCCTTCGGTTTTTTCCGTCGCTGAGAAGAGCTTTCTTTCTTTCGGCTCTCGGGCTGGATGCTCTCGTGCTCACCTGAGCGAACAAGTGGTTCGTAGGTTGGAACTTGTTGCTGGAAATTATGTCGACATCCGATCGCATGGGATAGCTGTGGCCTGTGGCGAGAACGAGACGAAAACCAGCGCCTTTTGGGCCGATCTCACCACTACATAGCCAGTCGCACGGATGCAATGATGGCGGCTGCCGTTTATTCGGTAGGAACGTGATCAAGAGTCTGCGTGACGTGCGTCGAGCAGCTCTTTTCGAGTTGGAATTTATATCTCGAGTTTTTTGCCCTTGCACGTTGTCGCGTTCCTTTTTTTGCACGCACGAGTATTTGTGTGTGTGTGCATAGATGAGTGAGAGTGAGAGAGGGTTTAGTGAGGTGGTCTCTCGCAGAAACCAACAAATGCACCCACCAAACATCGTGGCGTAGAGGATGTACCTCAAGGTGATAGAAAAGTGTGCTCTTGTTTACCTCATGCTGCTTATTGTTGTGCGATCTTTTACACGTACCGTTTGGCTGTCGTTTCTGGTGGCAAAGGTCTTGCGAGTGTGAGGCCTTCGGGGTCACCCGCAATCGATCGCGTGAATCAGACGCGGCTAATTTGGCGAGGAGAAATTTTAATCGATTTTCCACCCAACGACGGTCTGAGGACGATGGTCTGAGCCGTGCCGGACGGGCGAAAGCAAAACAGAAGTTCGCACTGACTGCGCCGTTTGCGGGAAGCAATAATTATCGATTCGTTGAAAGCTTTCGTTTATTGTAACGATTTTTAAGGAAATAATAAATTTAGTCTTGACGGAGAGCGTTTAAATGTTGTGAAAATAGAAGTGTTGCGCCACGCTCGTCGGATGTTTTGCCCGACAAGTGTCTGAATCGCTTTATAATCACAAAAGACATCAACTCACGGTAAAGCGACGAACCATTTATGACGGGAAATGACAACGGTCGACCGTTGTTTCCGTGGCTGTTTGGGGCTCGTGAACAAATCGTAAACAATTTGACCGATGAATTGCATTGTTATTACTTGTAACCAATGGTTTGTTTCTGTTTTATTTCGGGGACTTCGGCCATCACGTTGGTAAATTCATTTTTAATTGACGTATCAAACCGAACATTTAACGCAAAACGAAAATGATTACAAATTGAATAATAATAATTTCATACATTTTTTTGCTGAACTACTAACATTGTCCCATTGTTTGGGCTGCTTTCTAATAAAAACGACATTCTTTTCTTGATTTTCCCCTTTTTTAAGAAGCGAAAAAGTAACATTGCACAATTTCCGTTTAGCCCTGCATTGCCTTCATTCGTGGCCCTTCATAATCCGAGACGTACTAAGAGAGTTAAGTCAAGCAACTATCTTCGTCTCTTTCCCGTCTTTCCCGGCTTCGAATCGAAGTTGGCGTTGATGGTTGGTATACGTTAGTGAGGAGCCGCTGAAGTGATGCTACAGAGACAGGCTCGAAAGGTAGGCTTGATTTTTTTTCTCTCGAACATGATCCACTCACACTCACACACATTCATTGGCAACACCGGGAATGTAAGCAGCCAGCGAGCGTAAGGGCACACGGTATACGCTGAACATATGTTGTGCGTTTTAATATTTATGCATACACAGAGCGTTCGTTGTTTTTTTGTTGTTGTTGTTACTTTTTTCTCTTTGCCGTCGATCGTTCTCTCCTCCCGTGCTCCGTGTTCGTACGCGGTTCGTAAAAACTCTCGATGAATTCCTGTTCATGGAGGTTACGTTCAGGTTGCTGCTTTTGTGTTGCTTCAACCACCGAGAAACCGGATCAATTATCTCCTTTCGGTTGTTCGGTGGACCGTGTGTGTCGAGAAGGCGGGAGAGGGCGAGCGGTTCTGCGTGGTTTCCGGAGCAGCAGCAGCAGCAGCAGCAGCAGC
>JXXB01036393.1:0-10182 GCA_000956275.1 Anopheles koliensis | reverse complement strand
CTTTCTACAGCTCATGTACTGAAATGGGAACATCAAATCTTCATTTGTGGTAAATGCTTCCTAAGTCAAAAGAACGTGATAAAACATAGAAGGTAGTTTAAGAAACCTTAAATGTAATCCATTCTGTGTCTAGTATTTATTTTAATATTTTATATGCTCCCTTCTTTTTTCTGCTGCCTGCCAGGAAAAACTGAAACTATCGGCATTCGTTGGATAGTGTTGGAATTTAAAACAGCAATGATGTACTTAACCTAGGCAATGGACACATACTAAATTTCCTATGTTTTTTCCTTTGATTTATTTCTTGTAAAATAGCATAACGCTTTATTCTCATTACCTAGGGGCAATTAATGTTGTATTATTTTTTTGTTTAAGTATGAATTAAAAGACGACACATCTTCACCACGTTTAAAAGGTGAAAGATGTGAGCTAATTGGGAGCCTACTAGAAGGCCTATGATTGTATTTCTTTAGAACAGCGTTTAAACAACACAATCTTCGTTATTTGCCCAACATCATTTCAATAATAGCCGAACGGAGTGCGTCCAGGATAATGTTTAAAACATGATGACTATCCTTAAGATCAAAGTTCAAATGGGGAGTGAATACACGTCCTAATTGGCCCGTGCTATGTTAAATCAATAAATACATCAAATAGATGGTCCACTTAAATTTGTTTCCAAAAATACACATTCAACCGAGCATGTTAAGCATCGTTATGATAACACAACATTCAATTATCATTACCATTCAAGGAAAAATATATGTTTTACCCCTCCTCATGTGTTTATGTACTGCGATTTAATATTTGCTCACTCAGGTGCAATAATTAGGTTCAGCATAATTCCATAATCAGTACAGTGACATAAAAGCACTAATTTAATTAAGTCAACATAATTGATCACATTTGCTTTCTGTACAAACAATCGATTTATCACTAATACATATTGCCGACATAAATTGTAATGACGTCACACGTTTAAAGTTGGCTGTAATATGGTTGTAGTAAAGCACAAACATTTGCGCTTGATGGCGCCAGTTTACAAAGTCCATGAAGGAGTTAAAACCCTGCCGAAAATCGCCGTGTTTAGCCTGAGAAACAAAAGTTTCAATGTAATATTTTGTTTCTTAATTTATTAAAGTATCTTCGCAGAAGTTCTACAAAAAGTTTTCAAATATAATTTTTAATATTACACTATGATATCACCTAGCTGGTTTTGAAATGTTATGTTGAGTTCCTGTCATAAAGCAATTTGATCGAGCAGATGAACCTAAATTTGCTCGTACAAATTTTCTACCTAAATTCTTCATTTTGTTGACGGTATGACATCAAGCACAGCCATAACACTGCTTTCACGGTATACCTATCGTTTTTCGACCATCATATTCGCACCGTCACCACAAGACCACCAGCTTTAATAACATTAAACAATTAATTTAAGTGATGAACATATTAAACTAAAGGCAGATGGGTATGTGGTCCAAGTGCGGCTCGATGCTAATGCGTTTAGGAATTGTGTGCATTAGTCTAAATTTTAATTACACCACTAGAAGCTCGAGTAAAAAAACATCACCTTTGAAAACGTTTCGTATTGTGTGCTTAGTTCATTCTGGTGAACCTTTATCGAATATTAATAAATTAAATTGCCTCACCGTGGATTTCCTTCCACAAAAAAAAAGACAGCTCACTCAAGATGATGTAAAATAATGCAAATATTTACCTAAGCGCTCCATTCATGAACAACATTTCGATACATTAAAAAATAAACTTTACACAAATATCGCACGCCACGCATTCATTCAATCGCCATTAGTTTAATGCTAGCACCCATCGACATTAAAAACTTTACCCTCGGTGTGTGCGTAAACAAAAATTGTTTGTACTTCATCAAACCGCACCACCGAAGAGCGTACGATCGCTGTTCGGCATAATTGTGGTGTGCAGTGGTCCGTGATGAGATGGAAAAAGAACGACACCGTTTACCCACGACATTAACAAACATCCCTGCCGCTTGTAAGCCAACCTGTTCGGTGTCGAACGTTGGAATTTAAAGTTCCTTTCGCGTGCGTCGGTATTTCCCGGAGCGTACCAAATACCCGTGGTGTTTTTGGGAGTGGAAATGGCAGCGAGATAGCGGTGAGGATCCGTGCCGGAAATCAGAGGGCAGCCCAGTGAACAGTGAGCATAATTACGACATCAATTGCGAATTCTTTCCCGAACTAGCCGTACCATCGCACCCGACCATTTTGTGAGGCGAGTGGTTCTCCGTCGAGAGCATCGGCCGCAACGTCCGGGCGTGCCGTAACGAAACGATAGCAAGTAATTGCCATTTCGCATTTCTGGCGGCCGGCTAGCTGCTGGTGCTGCCATTGCTGATAGGGTCGTGTAGTGGTGGCACTAAGAACCGGGTAACGGGTTGCTGAATTGTTATCATTAAATTACTTTTGGAAAATGCGTGATGATTGCATTAGAGAAATTAATTTGCCTCAGCATAAAATTATTTAAACAGGCGCTTCGTCACAGTTTTCACTCGTTAATGCCTACTCGGGGCTGTGATTTTGGGAAACGCCTAACTGAGTAGCTGTGTGCGGTTCGTGCCCATTGGTCGGGGGAAGTTTTTCGCACCAACGCGGTTTACTTGCTTCCATGCTTTTCGGATGGGAAGCGTTTCTGATTTGTGCAGCGTCACAAACACAGTTCGAAGTGATTTTTTTTCGTTGTTCTTAGCTTTCAGTGAAACTTTCTCTTCTACAGCATTTCTTCATTAAAACTCATCGATAATAAAGTAAGCAAACAATTCCAACCCATGTGTTTCAAAACGCATAAAGCAGGCCGGGGGTGCGTGCGGAATGGATACAAAACTCATCGGACGCATAAAACATATGCGCCCATCCCTCCGCCCTCCGGTCACAACCCGAACCATCCGATCAAAAAACCTTCCAAGAATGAAGGTGGTTTTTCCGAAAAAAAAACCGTCCGTGTAATGCGTCTTGATGGCCGTAATATTCGATGATGTGATGCGAATAATAATCAAAATTCCGGACATTCCCGGTCCGACAGTAAATTCGAATGCGAAGGACTACGCCCTCCGTCTTGGTCTTCGGATCGGGCCCGGCGCCCGTTCACGCCAAGAATGTTGGTGAACGTCAATTCTGGCTGAAAAGAAGCCACGGAATTTCGGGTTAATATTTTCTTTGTTTTATCGAAAATGATTTGGTCCCCGGTGCGGTGCGGAAGAGATTGTATCGTGGCACTGTCATTTGTGGAGAAGTGTGGTCGCTTGACTTTGGGAAAGTCGAGTCCGGTTTGGGAGCGAGTCTTTATAATTACGGATCATTATTGGTACGTCACCGCGTGACGGCTTGTAATTACATTACTGATTCATTTTGCTCCTATAATACTACACACCGCTTAGTTCTATAATATCGGTAAAATTTAACCTGAATTTTAGACATACTCTAAGTAGAATCTCTTATAAATCGATAAAATAAGATAGTTTTAGCATGCCAATGGCGTGCTTAGGCATATTTAAATAATTTTAACTTTCAACTGGGCCGTTCGTTCATAAGTAGAACCAAGTTTCAACAGCACCGCCGAGTTTTGTAAGCAACTACCCCTTCAAATAGTTTCCGTAACGAAAGAAGTGGACGGAACCGTAGGGTAGAAAGCATAACACAACAAAAAAAAAACGATACTTCCTGTGTCTTTTTTTGCTTTAAAAAAAACGTGACCAGAATATGTTATGCGATTGGTGCATTATCGTTTACGGAAGGCCTGCCACCGGCCGCCAGTAAAGAGCCTCACCATTTAAGGCGGGTTTTCGCTCTTTGCGCTTTGCCAATCGAAAGATTAACGTTGATGTGTGGCGGGAGCATCTTTCAAGTCCGCTCAACCGATTGTTATGTGACCCTAGGCGGACGGTTCCGCTGGTCCGGTGTTTGTTATGCCGCATGAACGGATCCGTTGCCGCCGGGTACGGAAGAATAACACAGCGGCCCGATAGTGAGCCCCCTGCTTCTGGGGCGGAATAATGCTATTTGTGACATGAGAAAATTGGGTTAGTGTACAGGTGGCAGCACTAAGCAGGCACTGTAGGAGATACTTCACTATCTGCGCTGGGTTTAGCGCTTGCATGTGCTCCCAATGTTGCACCCGACCGTGGGATGGATTAGAAAAGTTTTTAAATCGCTTAAATTTTTACAAAAAGCTAAATGACATGTTGCTGAAATGTTCGTACTTTTCAATGGCTGGAAGTAAATTCCATATTATATTTTGCCACCAACAGTGTACAAAATCTATTTCGATGTAAATAACTTTTAGAACAACGTTATTCGCTGCTGCTGCTGCTGCTGCTGTGTTTACGTTTCACCATCGCACCGCGGCCAAAAAGGAGAAAAGCAATTAGTCAGACGCAGCCGTGTGTAAACACGAATTCCACTGCATTGGTGCAGTCGAGAGCGAGCCAACGATTTGGTCCAGACGCAACAACAAACGGACGAGGAGAAATGAACGCTTCAACAAATTAAAAAAATAAAAACCGTGTGCCACATCTCGTGCGACCAATGACCCATGACTGTCTGCTTTTGTAAAGTGGTTGTTAGTGCTATTATCCTTTTGTTGCTCTTAATATCGTTGTTTTTGGTGCGACGTTAGTATGACGTCCATACGCGACGTCCTGTAATGTATATAATAGACGTAATCGCTCTTTCTACGCTATCATTACTTTGTCCCAATCGATGTCTGTTACGCTGTCTGTCAAGCGTTTGTATTATACTTTTTGCAACTCTTCAGTTTCACACATGAACCCACCTAAATATTTCGTACATTTAAGTTTTTTTTAAGTGTTCAATACTATGCTTTTAATAATACTTTATGTTATTGTTCACAAACATTTCGAAAAATTGGTGCCCTAACAAGAACAGCAGAAGAAGACGTAAATTTTAAGAATGTTAATATCATTTACAGCATCGTTGTTTCCAGATTTCTCCTCTTCGTCAAAGGACCAGAATTCTCCTCTATTTCTACTTCTAATCTTGGTTCAAATTGAACCTTCTCTTTATTCGAATTAATTTGATGTTGGTTCAATTATTCTCTGTACACAAAAATCTTATTTCACAATACCCAATAAAATTCAGGAAAGATAGGCAACTATAACTCATAATAGAAGAGTGATTGAATTTAGTTGCTATATATTTTGAGTTGATATAATTTGATTCGATATTTACTTATTAACGTTAATAATTTTTTTTCGTCGTCTCAAAATTGGTGAATACTTTTGCAGTAGTTTTATTAAACCGGTTCTGCTGAATCCAAAAATGGATGTTGATACTTGTTTTAATGTAAAAAAGTACGTACAAAACAATAAAGCTCTGATCATCATTTCCCGAAAAGTTACGCCATAGATAACAAGCCTAGATTCATCCGTGGTTTATCAACGGCGGCTGGATTATTGATCATGTGATGCGATGGAATCGCTTTCATCATAAAACTTGAATAATAAAGCTCGATAATAGAAAACAAGCCCAACACAAAGCCTCAAGACATCATCACACCCTTTAATCACAGCAGCCCGTGCACGAGTACATGTGTGCGTGTGTTTTGTGTGTACCGTACGCGATAGACACATCATTGAGAAAACGCTTGCTTTGATGTATGAAATAAGCACTTGTGATAAAGCGTTTTGATGGATGACGATGAAGCTGCATGCATTCACAACATTTAGAGGCAAGAGTTCGATGGGCCTACACGCCCAAGTAAATGGTGTGGGATTTAACGATCATTCGGTTGATTTATAGCCTTCTCATACCAGTTAAGTAGCAGTGGTAGGTTCTTTTTTCAGGCTCACGTAGCTAAACACGAACGTATGTGATAAATTCAAGAACTTTTTGCAGGAATATTATTAAATTTAACTCGATACAGCGTACAGCTGGAATTTGTTTCGGAACTCATGCTTCTACATTTCAATTAGCTGAAGCAGCTATGACACAAATTCCTACCATTTTGTTTCTATTCTAATCGTGCTCTCTTCGTTCTAAACGGTACAGTCTCATATCCGCAAATAACGCTGCCGTGCAGGAACAAACCCTGCAACAGTTGTAACGTTTCCCACTTCTGCTCAGTCAAATCAGTGGTAATTTAATTACATCCGACTCTTATAAATGTCAGCAATTTCGTAAAGCGAACAGAAAAAGTAGAAAAAGACAATGGTTTCATTTCCAGTTTTCATTTAATCTTGCGCCGAGATAATTGTGTCGTATTTGACTGGTATGTCTTATTGACAGTACTGTAAGAGTGAAGTGAACGGAGAACTTTTAAAAAAAGTCATGCCAGTTAGTTGTAGCAAACAAAATGATCATTTGTTTTAACTATCCGGTATATTTTTAGCCTCTCAAACACGTCTGTCTAATTAGACTCTTTACACTACCGAGAGAAAACACTGTACCGTAGAGAGAATGAAGAGCAATACTTAGTGCCTCTAATTAACAGAAAGAAATATCTAATTGAAATAAATTGAATTTCATGTTTATTTTCATTTCCCTGGAAATTTTAATAATAAGTGCCTGATTTGATTTAATGGTGTTTTTGAAAAATTATGTAGAATTTAAATATCTTATCTGTAGTATCTATTGCAGTTTGAAAAAAAAGGTTATAATACAAAGAATTTTGCAATAATTTTATATATTTCACCTCACCTATAGCTCACACTCTTCCTCACCAAATCTCACCATTGGTAGCACCATTATCGCCGTTATCGCTAGTCTTTTCGGCATTCTTCACACGCTTTCATTGGACATCACATCTGTAATGGAGTGAGAGCAAAACTTGTTCCGCTTTCACAAGTACCACATCGATACACCCGTGAATAGGTTGGGCGGGAATCATTACCGATAGATATGATGCCCAACCTTTCCGATAAAGCGGCGTAAAGCGGCTGGCAGAAGCAGAAGCACTAGCGATGGACGGAAAAGAATTTCTCAACCGGAAGGAACAGGATGGCAGTAAAATCTTGATTGCCCTAATGCATGGACGAGTGAAACCGTTCGCATGAAGATTTTTACCCATTCCGGGCCCGGTAGACCACTTGTAAGTTGAGTGTTTCTTTTTTGTTCCCCGCTCCGCCGCTGCGTGTGGTTATCAAAAGAAAAGTGCCCGCAAGAGGTGCGAGAAAAATAACCACCGCGTCATAAAGTATTGGTTTTCACGCCGAAAATATTCCGCAATGAGTGGGTGAACAGAATCACGGCAACCCCATAATCGAACATAACGGGCGTTTTAATGCACGGAAATGCTTCACTTCCTATGTCGCTTAAAACACGATAAAACCGCCCGTCCGCCCACTTATCGGAGCTTTCTTTTGAACACTGGTCGTTTCGTAGGCTGGACTAATACGGTGCACGTGATTGCATCTTGCTTGCTGTCTGCCGTGCCGTGGCTGACATGTTGGCAAAAGCGTGTTTTGGAATGGAATTTTTCCATCTATTCACTTGAACGCTTTTTATTTGTGCTTTTAATGCTTCAGTGCAGTGTGGTGCGGGTTTTTCAATGGCTTCAAATTGCCTCAGAGGAATATTGCTGGAATTTGTTTTGCGTCACGCGCTGCTATTCAGAGAATTGGGTTTTGGAAATCTATTGTTTTGTTTGAACATATTATAAATTATAGGACGAAATAAATAAATTGAAAAGAATTGAAAAAGTGAGTCGTTATCCAGATCCGAGTTGCAATAGGCCTGACAAAAAACAGGCATGAAATCGAAAAGTTAATTTTGGATCTTTTTAATCCAATCCAAAATTGCACGGCTTCATTTCTTTCCACATTCTCTTGATTGCTCGTGCTACCAGGCCATGTTGTGTAGCAAAATTTGAGCAGTAATGAAACAAAACTGAACGGAACAGCTGTTTGCTGGAATGGAAAATAAAAGTTAATTATAATACCCACGGACGCGTGTGTCTGAACCCCGCTTCATAATTAAAAAAAGTCATTATCCCTTTTCATCACCATACGAATACAACAGGCAGACTCTTTGAATAAGAATGCTTAACCCAAACGGTTCTTGAATTCAAATTAGTAGATGAAAAAAGGTTCAGCAGATGATTTCTGAAAGAATAATGGATTTACTATTATATGTTGCCATAATTTGATAATAATATTATCAATTTCTCTATTTCTTTGTTTTTTATAAAAATAATGTTTACTTACAAACATCTTAAACCTAGTCAACAATATCAGTACATGTAAGACCGGGTAAACGAGAGCACAATGAACATTTAAGAATATCTTTAAAAAATAATACTAAGTAGCCCAACGTGGGGCTTGAACACTAAAGGGCATTAAAGGATTTCTAGATCAATCACAGCATCGTTGTTTCCAGCGATGTGGATGATGTAGTTCGAAAACAAACTTAGGATGGGAATTAGTTTGTCTACACTAATATTGGTTAGTGCAGGCAAACGAAGGAAAAGGAAAGTGGGGTTGAGTTCAGGAACGATTGACTGAATTTACAACCATCTTAAAAAAATAGTAAATACATTATTTATGTAGGACAGTAATTTTGTTATCAAGTCAACGAATACAATATCCATTAAATGTAGCAAACTTATCAACACTGACGATACAAATAAGAGATATTGCTATGAGAAAAATACTCATTTTTTATGATCTTATCCTCGTATTGTTTTACCAATAAAGTTTATAAGATTAAAAAATTTAGATTAAAAAATCCCTAATCGCTATTTCCTTCAGTTTTCTGTAACTAAAACAGTTGCAAATTAGTGTTCGTTAAAATCACGAAACGCCTAGTAAATGCTTTAAGCTTTAACTTTTTACCCAATTTAGTCAAATGATTACAAAAAAAGCTTCGTTTGCTGTCACGCTGTTGCTTTGACTCAGCCATAAATCATCACACTCCATATCGTCGAATCAACCAATAACAGCTCTGCTAAACAAATCTTTACGATCACCCTTCTACTTTCCGGTACAGAATGAAGTTAAATTTAAACCATGAAAATGTTATGTTTTTTACTTCTCCACTCTACCAGGAGTCAATTTTGCACTTTATATCAACACACTGTAAAGTAATGTGAAATAATATGCAAATTTCACCACAACAACACGAACATGCTAATTTGCATTTAATTTGCCATTATTTTAGCAATCTTAATATCCGGAAAGCTATAATCACAGCAGGCAACGGGATGGTGGTTTCCGCTTTAACACCGAAGTAATCTGAGATCCACACTCACTGCAACAGTAACAGCGTGGTACGATACGCTGCTAATTAGAGCCATTGAATCGCGTTTCTATGGCTCATTCTGCTGCTCTCGAGCGCTTGTAGTGTCTGAGTGCACTGAATTACTTCGCCCTTTTGCCCTTTCACTATTTCGCTATTTGGATGCTAGATAGTATCGCGTTCCGACATTCTTTCCCAACCGCAGTATGGGAAGTAAATGAGTATCAAAAGACTTATATTCCATAATCAAGCGCTTGAAAATTGAGATTGTTTCACTGCAGACAATAGCAATCTTTGTAAGTGGAAAGGTAAAGGTTAACAAAGGCATTTTTCTTAACAGCAATGTTTCGCTTTTTTCTTGTCCTACATGAGAAGAAACCGAATCGAAACGAGCAAAACATTAGTTACGTTAAATAATATCCTGTTGGAAAATAATACGAAAATAAGTGAATAGGTAACATAGTAAAATATTACAGTACATAAACAGTAAATAGAATACGTATTTCAAATTAAAAATATTTGAGACATTTAACGAGTCAAAGATTACCACCATGGTTCTTCACTCGACAGTTTACTGTACGATTTATTGTCACAGTTAAAACAATTTTGTAATACAATGTTAGTATTAAATACTAATTTGTTGTCTTATTTACTTTGTCTTTTTTTCGAAAAAAGTTATCCGTAAAATATAATTTTAACAAACAAAACAATGAATCTGTGCATTATAGTTTTCTTCTCTTAGATTGTCAATAACTAATACTTTCTTAATTATTTATTTAAAAACTGATACTTACTTAAAGTTAATCTCACTAACGTTCATTTTGTATTAAACAGGCATGAAATTTAGTGTTATGTTTTTATCTTTTGATTTCTTATTTGATAGTAAGATTGATATTAAGTTTAAAATACTTCTTTCCTTGAGTCTAAAAGTTTCAAATATCTGTATTAGTCTTGG
>JXXB01036366.1:0-20365 GCA_000956275.1 Anopheles koliensis | reverse complement strand
ATTCCTATTGTGGTGTTTCGCTTGACGATGTCATAGACGTGAAAAATAATTAGGAAGGAACGAATGCGCGAAATTAAAATATAAAAAGTTATTAGTTACCTCTCAATTTTGCATTCAATAGCTAAGAAGTACAATTCTCCTATTGCATCGCAGGCACCGCCGTTCGCTATCATAAAATTGCTTAACCAAATTTGTCAGTAACTGGTCGGCCGGCGATCGTCTCGATCCCGTCACCGCTGTTTTAGGCGTCGTTTCTCTGCTGTACTGATTAGTAACGCTTGAGTCAGTGTCCCGTGCGTGCTTGATGATTTACGACCTATCTGGGTACGGTCGTGATGCTATCGTCGAGTAGGCAGAAGGAAGAAACAAAAAAAAAAGGAGGAACAGTGTTTTACGACCGCCGATGCCAATGTTGACTCTCTGGACATTACAATGCTTTGAGGTTGTTCTTCTTGCCCGAGCCCCTGACATTGGGGGGACACAATATTTCGAGTGCTCTAGGTTACATGATTATGCTCAAGTGTTTAACTACACATGATCTACATGATCATGCTCATACGTTTAACGATAGCGTCAAATCGAATGGTAATAAAAACAATATAATGGGTGATCGTTCATTGAGCACGCCAGTTATTGCACAAACCGCACCGTTCCATGGGCCATACCGAATGCTCTTGGCGAGGGCAAGTAAACGTTAAAGGCGTACGGTTTAAATTTACAGAAGCACAACACAGCGGCGCAGACGAATGCCAGTAGGGTTAGACTGTCCCGCTGGGGTCGTAAAGAATAATGAACAAGGGCAACATGTAGCAGCACCTCCGGGATTGGCATGACATTAGTTACGAACCGTAGAGCTCTGGCGTGGAGCACGAGCCAGCAGCGGTAAGAAAAATGCGAATCTCTTTTCCCATTAAAACACCACCAAAAGATGTGCCAGCCGTACACAAATTAGGTTGCCGTGCTTGGTTGCAGCTCAGGCTAGTCTTGGAAGTCGTGCACCGGATGTGTGGCGAGCTGCTTGCTTTTGCAAAAATATTGAAGTCACACTCACACCGCCTAGCTCTCTATCACAGGCGCTTACTTCTGCACGTCCTCGCATGGATGACTTTCGCCGATGGTGCCGGAATATTTCCGTGCCATGTACGAGGCTGCATTTCAGGAAGTTGCTCAACCATAATTTTATTTCTATGAGTAATTTTAATTTAGTCAAGCCACATATTACCGACCCTGCTGGAGAAGACTGGTAATACAGGAAAGTAGCACCCAGGAAAATGAAGGAAAAATATAAATACAGGAAAGTAGCACCCGCGAGAGCAAGTTCGGCTCCGGTCGATGGGCATCAGAGGTAAATTGAGGTATATATTCTCTGCCTTAAATATACATGCCCAGCTTATAAATTGTGCCAGGCTGGGGCTCTCCGTCCAGCACGGTTCGGTCCGAAATTTGCATACCAGAATTTAAAAGCTCCGCTACCGTTTTCCCTCTGCCACAAAAAAGTAAAAACGACTGTATGGGCGTCCTTTTCACCGGAAGGAACAAACTTTGTGTACGCAGAACAAAGTTGCGAGCGAGTGATTAGATGGATGGTGTGCGCAAATTTTGCAAAAGTTTTGGCTGCTGTGGTTTGCCCAACGTATAGGCAGCTTTCTGTCCGACGAACTGGGGTTTATGCCCCAGGTTGTGTAGGCGGGCAAGGGTTGGATAGAACCATCGCACTACAAGGTAGCAGTAATCCGCTTTTCCAATTTCGTCTCTCGGCACATAATTTGGTACGCTTCATCGGAGTTCGTATGGGACTGGATCGAGTATGGGTGGATTGAACTTTGACCATGTTCTTCCTCGGGTGCGATAGAACATGGTCATGGACAATAGAACGTAATGAACACGGGGCGCAAAGTAGGCCGAAATCGGGACGGTCACCCCCAAACTGTCAAAACACTGCAAACAGGCCAAATCGGTAATGAACGTACGGTTTTTCAAAACATGCAATTTTGAGGGACGTCTATGATGTTGTGTGTTGTTGGCATGTACACCATGCCATGTGTAAGGATTGATGGTGGTGTTGATGTTTGGTTTTACAATTTATTTTAAATACTTTCCTCTCTGGGATTTTTTTTACAGCAACCGTAAAGCGAAGCTTAAATAAATTGTATTCAGCATTCTTGTTTCGGTTCTTCTGTTGTATTCGCCGGGGTGAAACAAGAATGCGTTCTGTTCTTGTTTAGTGCGTTTCTCTTGTTTCGCGCTGGCGAATTACGCAATATCGATTTCTGTCGTCATACACGGGATGGCATGGGAAGTAATGCACATGGTGAGGCGGAAACTGGGCATCTCGATATCTGGTAGCGCTAGTTACCATTAGCTTTCGGGTTACAGCAGGATGGAAGGGTGGTGAAGCTCTTGCCATCGTGCGGCTGGTGACTGATTTGCCGAGGTTTATTTCCACAGCACACTATTGCCAGCTCCATGGCGTTAGAGGCACCAACAAAGCAGCTTAAAAAAGTTAGACAAAAACCAATCAAGCTATAAAATAGGTGCTGTTTGGTAAGTAATCATTTTTATGTCCACGTAAAACGATGCCCTTAAAAGTTTCCACTTGGATATGGATTATTTAAGGTTTGCTTCATGTTCATGAAACTCATAGACGACGAAGCCAAATAATTTATTTTTTGCATATGCATTGCCTTACGCAGAGCAGTTATCTGTATATAACACACACGTGTACATTTAGCAACCGTTGAAGTCCTAGTTTGTTTCTGTGCATGGAAAGTTGGCTCTCGTTAGGGCACTCCAGAACAACTGGCACAAGGACTACAAACTTCAAATCGATTGTAAAACTTTGTTGTTGAACTGAGGTGAACTGTTTCAAAATAATCACTTTGGTCGTATCTTTAAACTACATCGCTTGAAATTCATGTATATAGTGTAAAAGTTTGTTTCATGTTTTCTAGCCTCGTCGCTCTACGGTTTACGCGAAAGAGAAAGTCCAACACGCCTCAACAACTGAGCTGCAGCGATGACGAAAAAACACATCACGGTCCTATGTGCCTTTCTTCAGTGAAGCAAAGATCACTCCGAAGTTTTACTTCACGTTCTACGAGCCGAGACTCTTGCTCTAGTTTCTAGGGCAGCGTGTACTTCATGCAGAATGCAAAAAAAAGGAAAACCTCGAAACATGAATTCATCCTCGGATCCTGGCCCGAGAGTATGTCCGTTGGTCGACAAAAAAGTTATTGCGAGAAAAGCAAGAACATGAACTCAATTAATCTATTCAACAAGCGCCTGGGTAGATATTACCTCTGCAGACTCAGGACACTTGCAGTTCCCGAGATGTATGACTTACTGTGGCTTCCTGCTGCTATCCTCCTGTTCAAACAAGTAGAAACTAAAAAGTATGTCAACAAAACAAAAAACGAACCGCTCCCACCCGAGCATCATTGCCCGATGCTCCACGAATATCGGCAGAGGCACCATTTCTGAGCGCCGCAAGCTCACGAGGCAGGATGGTAGTGCAACAAATTTGACACATTCGCCTGCAGCCATGCGAAAAGAAAGATCGTAGCGGAAGGTTTTCGGGTTGGAGCAGCGAATTTAATTTCCCGCGTTAGCCCCCATTTTCCACCTCACTGGGCGAACGTAGAGCATTGTGCGGAAATGTGCCAGAATATACCGCACGCGCGCCCGACACCATCATGCCATCGCGTTATTAATGTCTCCGAAACGCCTCCTCCTGCCGCGGCGCCAAGGGTCTGCCATTAAAGTTCACGTTGAAGCTTCGACCGGTCCGAGAGTGGTGGCAGGCAATCGCTCGGAGGCGGAAAATGGTTGTAATAATATTCATTAAAAACTTCACTCATCTTTCCCTCCGCGGTACTGTGCTCATCCCAACACCCACATGCGTCCCACACTCAACGCTCCAAGTATGCAAGTCATTTCGCAAACGGACATTTATTAATTTCGGATGAATCAGAGCAAGCCTCCATGGCACGGCACGGACCATTTTTTAGCCACTGCCTGTAAAAAGCAACGTTGGCCATCGAGGCACATTACATCCATTTCCATCTTGACGCCGGGCTACATCCGGCTGCCATCGACAGTAGCAGGCGGTTTTTTTTTCTCAGCATGACACTTTTGCATTTCCTTCTGTTGACCCCGGTGACGAGTGGAATTGTTCCGCGGGAGAATCCGCACCGGGAGCATATTAAATAAGCTCGTCCATTTATTCATTAGTTTTGAAATGTACTTACAAGCCCGTCCGCAGGGTGCTCGCGCAAAGTAATTTGCTTTTGCATTTTGTTTTGCTTTTTTGCGAAGCAAAGCTTATTTGCATATTTGCGCTTGCCTGTATTTGATTATGAACTCTATTCAATTTTTTCGGTGGTGCGGTGCGTTTGGAGCGTCACCGGACGACGCACTCACCTCACCTTCCTATTTCCGTTTCGTTATGCTTGTGCTCCGGACCATTAAGAGAACCTGGGGCATCATTGACTATAGGATAGGACCAGGTTTCGTTGCGCTCAAGCGATTCTTAGCATCTACAGTTCACTGTTTATTAGCGGCTTGGTAGCGATATTGGGTTTCTATTGGACGTTAGGTTTAAAGCTAGATGAAGTACTGTGATTTATCTCGGAAACGGTTGATAGTTGACGCTGGTATGCTGCAGGAGATCTAGATAAATTTTGCCTGCCATTGTTTCTTTGAGGGTTTTGGGCTTTGCTTTAGTTGCAGTGTAATTGCAAAATTTTGGCGATCTGTACATTTTCTTGGTTACCTTCGATCGTTTTATATTTCGTTACCTTTGAATAATATATGAAACGTCAGTAACAGCTCCAGTAGTACAAATGTACCGATAAAAGGATTTCCTTCCCCATGCTGACAGCTGCGGTATCAGTTTTTATCTGCCGTTTGCCGGGCAGGGACAGAAATTTCGTCCAAAACGTGTAGCCCTGTGACGGTAGGTACTTCATTGTAACCTTTTTTGCCCCAGAAGGAACAGGAAAATACGAATAAAAACCGGGAAGCTTGTCGTTGTTGAGTATGGTGAGCAAGAATTTTCTATCCCGCACGTTTCGCCACGTGCACACTTATGGGAGAACCCATGCATTGCCATTCCCGAGACCTGGACGCGTAGAAACGTGTTGCCAAAATGAACGGAACGAAAATGTAAAACCTAAACGAAAGTTTCAGGCACCGAAGGTATCGCAATGTTTCAAGAAGCCATTGCGAGCAACGAAAAGAAACGAATCAGAAAATAAAAAAATAAGCCACCGCCCCTCGGCTTGTGTCGCCGGAGGTTTTATGGGATTTTACCCGGTCCTTTTGTGGCGGTATAGAATTCGAAGGAAACGCTCTCACAGTCGCATGGAACGTTGACTGCACGCTTGGAGCGTGAACCACGTATGCTGCTTGAAATTTGAAGCAATATAATTTTGAGTGAAGCACACACAGGAACAAGCTATTTGAGCTACATTTGAAACGGACTCGTAACGAATCTCTGCCTTCTCAGGAGTGGCTCCGTAAATCCGTGGGGAGATTGCACAGTGTGCTAATCGTGGAACGAAAAGAAAATGGGATTTGTTTTGTAAACAGTAAAACAGACGCAATTTTCATAGAGATTCTTGAACTCCAACTGCTAAAAACATTGTTGAAAAAACGTTTCTAAACCATGTAAATCATATGGCGTTTCAGGTACATCATACGAACAAACTGTACGTTTAACATACAAGCGATATTGTTAAGACGATAGATAGGAACTACATGGTATTTCCATTTTCTTGTTCCATTACAGGGCCTGGTATAGCAACGGAACCAAAATCTAATTCCCAAGACCACTCACATATGCTTGCGTACCCGTGAGCCCTGCCTGTTCGACGATGAAAACGGCCTATTTTGGGGTAAGTCATCCTACTATCCTGCACGTTCTATACTACTTGTTTCATTTCCCATCCAATCCTATCGGTGCCGTGTGCTCTTTGGGCTTTGAGAAGTCTGATGCCGACGTGCCCATGATGCGTCTTCTGCAGCTCGCAAGAGCAACATCGTCGGGCTTGGTTGGCGTCGTGTTTTTGTACCGGCTCGGTTTGTTTACTGTATTGAAGGTTTTTATTTTTGTTTGTGGAGCGGTGGGGGTGGCTAGGGTGGTAACAATAAGATTCGCACAGACGCATTCATACATACACGCTCACATCAAAGGAGAAGGAAATTCTTGCACCATCGTACCACTCAAGCATGTTCGTTTCGGCTTTTCTTTGGGTTACGTTGATTGGCTTCGTTAGAGATAGAGCGTTAGGGCCCCGCACAAGCTGCCCCACCCTTAGTTCAATTCCTGCGGCATTTCGTTGCTTTGCCATTATTTTGATTTCGCACGAATTTGTTCCATGTTTCCGTCATCAATGTTTCGGAACGAGGTTGTGAGGATTGCTGCTTACGGAGTTTCATTTTCCCAGCTCTTTGGGTAGGCCATTTTTTCTACAAAACCATTACCCGATGCAATCGGATTCTGGCCTGTATAATTTGTATTGCTTTTGGGACCATCGGTGATTCATTCGAGTGGTTGTGGAATGCTTTTTAACAGATAATATTGTTTGATTTCGGTTCTAGATGAGCTTGTGACACCTCTACGGAAAGCGTTATAAAATACATCGCCAGTCATCGGTCGGTCCGTCCGCAACTGTCCCAGACAACAAATCTTCCAGCTTCCGGTGGCATGCGAGAGCATTTTAATGGAGCCGGAAATTGAATCCATCGTACGGGGCGGGAGGTGGTGGAGGCGGGGTAAGGGGTGGGTGTAGCGCCTGCTCATCCCGATAATTCAGCGCCCCCTTGTTCGGATTTCTGTGACGATGGTTTGTGATGATTTTGATCTGAGTGATGATTTAAATTCGATTTGTAAACGGTCCGCTCCACCGTGCGCGAGATTTGTGGGATATTTTTCGGACGAATAATCACCACCATAGATTATTTGTCACGGGTTGGTTTTCCCCGTACAAGCCACGTCCAAACGCTTCGAACAAATGGCGGCAAATGTGAGCGGAGAAGGTGGATTAAAAGTGGGAACGCATATGCAGCTGCCGGAGCTGGAGATTCTGGAACGTGCCAACGCCATCAATACACCAACATATTTGAGTGGAATTCAATTCCAGTCCCTCGCATCGGTAGCGATGGATCTGGAATGTACTGCCACGTCAGCAGCGTCGCTGTGAGGAAAAAACTGCGAACATATCCAACGAAGCGGTAAGCGCATACTTCGCGATAAAGGTTGCAATATCTCCAAGTCATGCATATTTGTTCCCTTTTATTTTTTACCAGCCAATGTGTTGATTGTATTATTGCAGTGTTTGTATATTTCTATTTTTAAGCCTAGCATGGGTAGCGATTGAAGCACTCCTACTCAACTCGTTCGCGAGGCTCCGCTGGTTGGGAAACATCGTTCAACCCTCAATCCCGCTTCGAGGGCTTCATGCTAATCGGAGGGATGATGGGAGGCGAATGTAAGCAAACCCAAATTTCAGAGGAACCAATGACGCTCAACTCCACGGCTGCGTTTGTCGCACTGTTTCGCTACGGAACGTGCTGCGAATAATTATCACGTATTTGGGTGGTGATGTCGTCTCTTTGGACGCACATCTGCGCGTATTCTCTGCGTACGCTTATACGGCGACAAATCCATTTTCATCGATCCCGAAGCAGCGACGCGCTCGCTTCGTTTATATTTTTATTTATTTTACCTCCACCCGACCCAAGAAATGCCGATGGTATTATTTATTTTCCCGATCGACCTGCTCGTGATCAAATTATGGGTTGCTCCGCACAGGCAAGGATCGGCCGGCTACTTTCGCACGGTTCGCCGCACCATCATTAGCGTTGTTTAGCGATATTTCCAGCATTGGGGTTGCCCTTATTGCGTTTTTTTATGGACCAACGACGATGGCGAGTGTTGTAAAAATCGACTTTTCCAGTAGATTTCGCGCCATCCTATCCTGTTCACATGTTCCTGCTTGAAAAAGGTTTTATGTTGTTGTTTTCATATGAACAGTTCCGCCATCTCGTTTTTTTTTGCTATCTAAAAATATTAATACTCAATCTGTTGGTAATTTCATTCTCATTCTCCTTCTCCTTCTCCTTCTCCTTCTCCTTCTTCTTCTCCTTCTCCTTCTCCTCCTCTCCTTCTCCTTACAGTAAGTGGAGTTCTTGCACTTCATCAACATTGAACTAAATTATCGCACCAAGTGTACTTCAGCAGCATCGGGATGCGTATGATTCGGTCGCACCAAAGTGCTAAGTGGTGCTTCGAATGCATTTGAGCGCAAAAGCGCGATACTTAAATTTCCCCGTTTTGCAATAATCTGCTCGTTGTCCGACACGACTTAAAAGCGTCTTTTATCGGGAAGGTTTAATGGACCAAACGAACCGACGGCTCCTTTTCCTCTCCCGCTGTGGAGGTTTTATTCGGTGCCGCCTCTGCGTTTACCTGTGTGACTGATTAAAAACATGAAAATGTTGAATAATTACGATACAAACTAAAACAGTTTGTTGAAAATAACAAATCACAACTGTTTCGGGTTGTATTGTACTGACGAGCATATTTTGTTGTCGGCAATGGAGGCGCCTGGTGCTTCATGAACGCGTTTTGTTCTCTCTTCCGACGTGTAGATTCGCCAGCATGAAACCGCTGTTTGCTGTCAAACTGTTTTGGTTGTTTGCTAACCGATTCAGAAAATCTAAAAAAGGGAATGCAAGTAATGGCACAGCAAAAATACAGTATAAAGACATCAGACATCTTCGAAGCACGCACGTCCAGCCAGTACTGCTTGCTGTGTTCAAGACAGAAATAGCATCATATCCAATGACTATCCGAGGCTATTATCGGCTGAGTCGTTTGTTTGTTTTCCTCTTTTTTTCTGTGGCGATTAGCGTTAGAACGGATTACCCTTTTAGTCAGTCTCCGCTGGGCACTGTTCGTGCACTTTTCTGTCACTCGGTAAGAAAATTGTTATTACATTTGCAACGCTATTACTTTCTAAATCACGCTCCATCTACCTTCATCGCTCCGTAATAGCGTTAGTTTGTGTCAGACACGTATTTAAAACATTACATCATGTTAAAACATCGCTTCTGCTGAAAATACTACGACATAAATACGTAGTTGAATTGAACATTTAGTTAAAGTTATGTGTTACACGAAATAGAATACTTTGTGTTATAGCGAAATTTCATGGACGGCATGAGACAATGAAGGTACGGAAAACTCCAACCCAAAATAGAAAACAGCAGGTTGTGCCACCGTTTCGTTGCGTTGCAACGAGCGCCATGTGGGAAATTAAAAAAAAAACTCAGCGAATTCGAATGCCTTGGCAACGAAAGGCATTGTGCTGGATTTAATTACTGACTATGACGCTTTCGTTCGTTCCGACACTGCAAACGCTGTGCCCATGGGAGAGGCATGGGAAAAAAGCGTCAGTCATGCTCAGTGTGTGAGAAGATGATTTTGCGGGCGGAAGTTTATAAAGCAAACAATCAAAAAAGTCTGATAAAACGCCGTTCACCTTGATCGTGAAAGTCAGCAAATGATTCCACCGAACCGTGAACCAGAGTGCTCCGTGGGGAGTCTTTCAGGCACGAGCCATTCCAGCGTACCGTCCGGTAGGAGCAGTAAGATGGATCAGATCCATTTTCGGGATATTAGATTTGGTTAACCCCTGTTCCGGTCGTACAAACAGATAACCTTCGCTGCTGGAATAATGTGGTGAATCAGCTATAAACTCGTCCTCTTCCTACGCTCTCGCGCGTTTCGCTCAAACCATTCGAGAGATGCTAGGCCCTGTCACATATGTTGAATGTACGTGTTTTTATCCCACCGATATTGATATTTTACCGGGTGCGCTGTTTTTGCGTGACCTATAGAACAAACTTTCGCACGTCATCCCTTGGCAGACATCTTCATCTTGTGCGCTGCGTAGCATTAGGGTACAGCTCGGAGAAGGTAGGGAATAATATACTGAAGTTATTTATCAACCGGTGAGCGCTAATCAGCCTACGTTTCACGTTTACATCTGTTGGTATCCAGAGATGTTAGATGAAAATTTTAGCTGTCTCATTTTCCAGCATCGAACGGCTGGTCTCGCCGACTGAAACGCTGCCAGTGAGTGGCTCACTCCCAAGCCAACGGGCTTAATCAATCTTAATTATCCGGTAAACTGAAAGTTTAATGGAATTAAGTTGGATTTGCACAACGGATTGTGGGATATTACGGTGGCGGGTGTAGAAGCCCCAAGCCTCAAACCTCATCCAGACAGGTGCTCACAGTGTGATCGTTGACGTACACTTGGGAGGCTTGGGATACTGGGACACCCACTGCTAAAAGGCGAAATTCAGTTAAAAATGGTAACGCAGGGCATACCAGGGCTACACACCTGATGGTCGATGAAATACTATTCGAAATATAACATCCTTACCCGATCAAATTGCTCTGAATCATCGGGGCTTGGCTAAGATCCACACTTGGCATGGAATGGTTTAAATGTCACTCTTAGAATAGTTAGAAAGAGCTGGAGGAACCTTAAATCTGGAGGTTAATCCGCTACCAAATCGAATGAGTCAGATCGCAGTGAATCCGGTTCAATTACGGCTCTCCGATTCATATCTGCTGGACATATTCTTATTTTTATTTTAAATTGCTGAACTTCGCGTAACAGTGCAATTGCGCGGTAGGTTTTATTTACATCGCATTGCAAAGTTTATAATGAGCGTAATATCGGAAATGGCACGTTCACGCCCTATTGCTTGGCTTATAAAAAGCCACGTTCAGACGTGATGTGTGTCATAGAGTGTTCAAATTTAATGCATCATTTTAATATCTTGTTTATTTGGTATGTGTTGCTGACAGGATAGGTGTCCAGAAACGAACGAAGCCGAAATAAATTAAAATCATGTTGAAGCTGTAGAGTGTGTAACAGTAAAGAGTAGTAAAACGTAGCCGTGTCGTACAAACAAGTAGGTGTAATTGAAAGGCGAGAGCAATGAGTCTTATTCAACTCGGTGTCACATAAACCTGTGCCCCTCGAAATGGTGTCAAAAGAGTTACGTGCTCATTGTCCAGCGTGCTATGTATTATCTTACTCTGTAATCGTTAAACGGCCGATTTTACGTATCGGCTACGCGGGAAGGGGAGACGGGGGAGTGGGAAACATTGCATGGTATATTTTGCAAATACTCTTCCTCAGTGCAAAGATCAAACTTCCCCGTTCTCTTCATACACCTGTGCTCAGCTGCAGATGGTGGACGGTTGCACCATTAAACCTTCGCCGAAGCGTATTTGACGTGACGCATTCCTAACATCCACCTGAACCTGGAGATGACGCGCGTCGTGATAGAATATTCTAGCCCAAAGGTCGACCGGGTGTGTACCCTTAGTATCCATGGCAATGCGTGTAGCTATTCGGCGAAAACTACAAATTTCGCTTAAAGGCTCGGATCGTAGCGTGTGTCTTGCTGACGGAACAGATGTGGAAGATGTATCACTCTACCGTCGTCGACAGCGACGTTCCGTTTCGTTTGAAACCTATTTTACGCTTCACACGCGACGGAAATGCGGGACGGAAATCTTGGTAAAATTGATTGACTTGATTTGATTTGCGCGGGCGTGCGCGCACATGCCCTTCCTCTCTAATTCGCGCCAGACGGATGTTTGGTGAACCCCCTGGGTTGGTAACGTGGGGCATTTGGGATGAGATTTGCGCAATTCGGAAAAGTTTCGTTTGCCAAAAGTTTACGTGAGAACTTTTGCTGGTGCTGAAAATTCTGCAAATTCCAAATACCATTCAAGGTCATCCGTGAAGATGCGAATACATTCTGGAAAATCGTACCACGATCGATCCTCGAAGGCATGTGTTGCTGGAGAAGACACGAGGAAGACGGTGCCCATGCTTAAGGCAGCATTGTAAATTATTCAACGAGATTAGACCCTCCCTCAGCAACTCCAAACAGCTCAAAACGCGGGCACGATCATTCTAAGGGATGCTCACAAATGGACACCGGATCTAATTATCAACTCACCAGCCCACCGTGTGGTTCTCGTTTCGAATCCAAAAAGCGGTGTGTAAGTGGGTTTGGTGCTCCTACCTTCAGATGAGCTATTAATCCTAATGGCTCAACGCACGCACACAGTAATGAAAACTGGCGCCACTCAACCGCACAATGCGAACGTATGAATGTGTGAATATTTTAACACCAATTAAGAGACATTTTGAGTGAGTACACCCCGAACGATGGGAGTAATCCGATTACTGGATGAAGCGACGGGAGAAATTACTGCTGTTGTGATCGGATCAATGTAAAGGCAAAAAATCAAAGCACTGGGACAGAATGGTTTCCAGAAGGATCATTCATTACTGTGATGTTAAATTTACGAGACAAAACCTGTCCCGGAATCGATAGGAACATCAAATGAATTCGCAAATGGGCATTGTTTTGCGTTTTTAATTAAGCTGTTTGTGCAAAACCCACCTCGCCATCAATGTGCATACGATTCCGGTTGAACTTTAGGTGTAGGTGGCTAATTTCGTAACCTGAATTCAAAGTAAATTATGTTTTGAACGTGCATGGATGAATAGCATTCTCCATGTACACAACTCGTGCACTGCCGGCTAACGTTAATTGAATTTGAACCTTTTTTTTCATCATAAATGAAACAACTGTTCACATAACGAAATTAGTTTTTGCATCCACGGCCGATGTTTTATGTTAGTTGTAGTTGCATTAATAGCGCAGTGATCAGCAGGTACGAATAAAAAAATACACACACAAATTACTTTTCGACAGACTAAACGACAAACTAAAAATTGTTCAGCATAAGCCAGTATCTAAATTTATTCACTTCTTTTTCCTTTGATAAACTCAGGTAGCTAAACTATGTGGATGTAGTTTTCAACACACAGAGACGGAATCGTTTACATCCGTAACTCCAAACCTGCATCTACCTCATCTGAGATGAGAGAAAAAGAGAGAGAGAAACTATATATGAATAAAACAGAGAGGGAGAATAAAAGTAAAAAAAGAAAAAGAGAAAGGAAACGTGGAACATGATTCACACATTCGCTGGTGACACAATTGAAGTACTCGCGAAAGATAGGGAACAGGTAAGGTGAATGTGTTCGTATTGACTGAATGTGCTGGATGTGCGAGGGAGAGTGCAACAACTCGTAGTCTATGCACGATCCATCGGAATAGTTCGCCCTGGCGGAATCGATCAGTCGCGACGCGATCTTTGCCGTGGGCGACAGCTTGTTCCCCATAAGCAAGTGACTAGCTTGTAATCGATTAGGCAGTGTGAAATATTCGACCCGGTGTTTTGCACATTTGTAAAGAGTTTTGAACACTGAACAGTGAAGTGTCTGCTTAATATAAAAAAAAAACATTGTGTGTATAATGCTCAAAATTTGAATTTGAATAAACTGTTTCGCATCTCACCACTCGAATAACTTTTGATTGCGTTGCAATTGGCAATGGTGAACAAAAAGTAATTGGCTGAGGGCATAAATACGAGTACAAATCATTTGCTTGAGCAAAGTGTGATCGTGTATGTGGAATCAATCGCAGCAGAGTTTGTGAAACGCTAACTGCAGTAGTGGACAGTGAAGTTGAATGTGTTTTATGATACGCATTAGTTTGTGCTATAAGTGGTGGCTAAAGCTATAGGTTTCGTGTATACTGTGGTGCATCTGTTCATCGAGCAATGTCTGGCAAGGGTAATCGTACGGATGAAAATGTATTTAAATATGGTATTATAAAATAAAAAAGCGTTTTCAGTCGGATTCAGCACATCTCACTATTGTACGATAACACTATTTGAGCTGCTGAAAAAAAAATCCATTTGTACGAATGTGCTCCCCGGTAGATTGATTGATTTATTTTTATTTATTTATTTTTTTTTTTGTAGGTTTTGACCTAATGGGTCTTTCCTCTCTTAGATTGGTTTATTATGTTAATTCTTGCATGCCTAGCCAAAATTCATAGACAAGAAGGTTAGGAAGACGATAGGAGGTTGGGGGAGGGCGGGGTAAGGATATTATAAGATATATATTGTAATAGAGTGTTGAGAAAGAAACATTTGCAGTACAAGACTCATTTGCAGTACATTAGTTATCGTGTGCGGAAGGTCAATCCTAGGGCTTCCTTTGCTGATCTCTGTTTTGTTTGTTCCACAGAAATTCGCAATGAGCTGCTTCCGACCAGCTTAAATTCTACGTTGAGCGATTTAATGGATTTAATTAGAATGGCAAGTATAGACGAAACGTTCGATCCTTTGAACCCAGCATTGCTAAACAATATCGAAAACTACATAATCGAAGATGGCAATAATAGTGACTCTGAGCCGCGCTCTGCAAATACCAATAGTGATCAAAGCGAAAATGAGATGCAGGAAAGTGAGGAACTCGATTCGCTGTTGTTGACACAGTTCAGCAACCTGAACCACGCCGATGAAGTACCAATGGCAGAACAAGAACAAACGACAATCGAGACTACAAACTTGGCTTGCTTGGCTACTTCATCTCATGAGACACAGGTCGCTAATGCGCTTACACCAGTATCACCGACGGCTGTTACTACATTTGGCGCAGAACTGGACGCTCCACCAATCTTCCAACCAGAACGCTTGTTCTACGAAAAAGACCAAAATAATCAATCACCCAAATACAGCAAGAAGTTGTCTCTGAAACGTACCATTGTCGACGATAATAAGCCAACATGTTCAAAGTATTTTAAACCATCGTCCGAGTCACTGGTAGAGGCACCGGCAAATCCATTGGAAGCACCATCGGCAGAGACATTGGAAGAATTATCGACAGAACCATCGTCAGAGCCATTAGAAGCACCATCGACAGAGTCATCGGCAGAACCGTCGACAGAACCATCGGCAGAACCATCGGCTGAACCATCGGCAGAAGCATCGGCTGAACCATCGGCTGAACCATCGGCTGAACCATCGGCAGAACCATCGGCAGAACCATCCGCAGAACCATCGGTAGCACAATCGGCAGAATCATCTGCGGAACCATCGATAGAGCAACTAGCATTGTCACCTACATTAGAATATACCGCACTTCTCATGACCGACATTATCATGAATTTAACGTTTCATATGACTCCACACACCTATTTTTGGGCAATTACTAATAATATAGTAAACAATATAATGACTTTACGGAACGGGTTGCGTTCGGAATGCGTCTTGCTATTGAGCAACAGCGTAAGGATTGCACAGGAAATATTTCACCATCCAGACTGGAATATAAATGTGGAGACAAAGAACGATCAAACACAGCAAGTGGAGGTGTCTGGTGAGCAGGATGGGAACGAAAAGCACGATGAGGAGGACAGCTTTGAGGAAACGGATACGTCATCCGTGTTGTCGAGCTCGGAAAAACAATCGTCCGAGGAGTTGGAGGAGTCGAGTGAACAGACCACAGATAGCACAGCGGAGTGGCGAGAACCGGAACCGAAACGAAAAGTGAATCGTAGGATGTGCGGCCGTGGCAGTAATCGACGTCGTCGTTGGACTTATAAAAATAAAAATAATTCTGTCCAAAGACCACTGAAGAAACCGATATTACAAAGTGCACCAGTGTCACCAATACGGAGCATTGAACCGCTTCGGCGTAGCACAAGAAAAAAAGAGATAGTTTATTATAAAATATGAGTGCATAAAGTTACGTAAGATTTTGAAAAAATATAATTGTAGGAGATTTTATTCTAACTGTTGTTAAAGTGGTACATAATTTGTGGGTATTTAAATTGTACAAATAATTACAAAATTTGGTTCAACGATTTGAAAATGGATAGGCTTTTTTGAAGAAACAAATACGCTGGAAAAAGTGAACATACGCGAAACTGATGCCATCCGTAATCCGAGTTCAATAAATATGTTTATTTTAAACTTAATACATGTTTGTTTCATGTGAATTTTGCAATGATCAGCTACAGCACGTATAACGATACATAATATGACTACGAGTTACGCTATACAGAGTGTGTAATAATGAGCGTTCACACTAGCAGCCGCCTTTTAAATGGAAGCAACACAACTTTACGACTGTGGACTGCAAAGTTAATCTGTCTGAAGCAGCGGCGTGATGTGCCACCAGATAAAACCAAACACAATTAACAATTCCTGTGACACCAGGTAAAATATCAGCGAGTAAAATTGTTTGTATTTATTTATTTATTCAATTAGAGAATTAAAAGTAAAATAGTTTGCGTTTTAATTGAAATTTTACTGCCACATTCCTTTTGCTAAGCTCGAATTTAGTCGCGCTGATGTATGTGGAAACTCCATGGCATATCTACTAGTGGTCTAATTTTACCTCCAATTACTTTATGTTTTAGCGGATTGCTTGTTGAAATCAAATCTTCGAGTGAGATAGGTGATGCCTAAGACTAAGTGAAAGCATATGAACGCAGAGAGTAAATCTCTATTCCATACCGTCGAACAGAAAGTGAATTTTATTCACAACCAAACAAGGGAAGTTGTATGTCTGCTGGAGTGTGAGAAAAAAAAACAGGAAAATTGACGACGAGTACATGATGTTTTTCTGCGAAATTTTAAAATGCACTGTGCGCAATGAGTGAAGGGGGCGTTGATTTTTAGCTAATTTCCATACAACGTGTTGGACCTGGTCAACGGTAAGTTTTATGATAAGTGAAAGGTGTATCGAATTGATACAAGTTTGATCCGAACACTGATAGAAAGCGGGAATTACCATGTAGCTTTTTGATTCGATTCATTATTTGAGCTTTATACGATTGTATCGGTTTCGCACATAATTCATCAAACTAATGAAGAGCCCCGGATTTGTTTGTTGTCGCTTCGTCAGCTATTGACAATTTTGAGTCTATCGGGCGTTTAATTTCCTTCGTAACATGCTGACCTCATTTTCCGACGGTGTTATTGCTACGCTATTGTCTTCGTAAAGTGATCGCACATCATCAGCTGCAATAAATGTTCGATTTTACGAGTTCGCAATAACTTGCATCGGTGCATCGGGCCTAGGTCAAAACCATTACAGCGAAGCAGTTGGATATTTGTCGAATCACTAATGCTCAGACCTACTTACCGTAGTCGTCGTCGTCCGACAGGGCTATCGCGTGTAGCCGAGCAAGGGTTTGTTCCTCCAGCCGCTGTTCCTTAATCTTGCCGTCCAGCTCGAGCTCCGAGTCGGTTTCGTTATAGTTCGAATGGTTCCGGTTATTGTCGTGCTCGTCGTCGGTACCGTCGTCGCCAACAAACATCTTCCCGCAGCTTCCAGATTCACCGGTGGTCGGCGTCGTCACCCATGATGGTACGGTGTGGTGACTCACTGTTTCAATCAATGATGGCCAGCCGTTCTCGTGGACATTGTTGCCGTTGTAGCCGTAGCTGTTGCATTTAGACCCGTTGACGCTAGTTGTGTGTTCCTCCCAGCCACCTGCTGTTTCTGTGGTTGTATCGAAGTCGATCAACTTGCCGCTTTGGGCCGGCGTCGTCGGAGCCGTTGTTGCGTCATACCGAGTCTGGGCGTCATCCGCATCACCGCTCAGACGTCCATAGGCTTTGCGGGGTGGACGCGGGTTACTGCGTTCTGGAATTATAAACAATATTGACTAGCACACTACTTTTCAACTTGTTTCCGGCAGGTGTGTCAATTGCCCCTGAGCTTAGACTCGTCATGGACGCAGGTGTTTACAGGTACGCTTCTAAGAAATTACGATTTGATTTTACTTGATTTGCTTGGATGCAATAAGACACGTGGCGTTCTTTATTTTGAAACTCTGACTACCATCGTAGACTATAATGCGACCGAAACCGAAAACAACATGACGTGTACGGGAACTTACTTCCGTTTCGTATAGAAACTAAAGTGACAAATATGACGCATACTCATACCGATTGCAATTCCCAATCATTCGTTTTCAAACATAAAACAACTAAAGTAAAAGACGATCTACATTTCAACAGTGTCGATAAAAAGAAGATACCCACTCACGCGCACAGGTATATACTATGCGGATATTTGTTTGGTGGTAATGATTTGCTTTTTTTAACGGAATGCCAGAGTGTTATGTATATTGGGTCAAGCTCCGACTAGTGCGTTGTTGCAAAAAAAAAATAACAACAAGCCAACCACTGGTTGGTTCGATTGAACCTGAGTTTCAGCTTTTGCCAGACTATACGTTCCCGCGCTTCCCGAAAAACATCAAAGCCATGTAACTATCGATCCTGGTTTCAGCACCCTGCTGTCAAAAGCATCGTGGGCTGCAGAAGAAACTGGAATCGAAGTGCAGCGGCTGGGTCCAAATACACGTATAAACCTGTGTAGATAATTTTGAGATATTTGATGAAACACGGAAAATAAATACATTAAAAGCGACCACACATGGTAAGGATATGAAGATAAGTAAAAGTGAAAGAGAAACTAAGTGTACACCACGATGTCTTCAAGTTCGAGGAACTGAAAAAATGAGTCCCTCTCCTCTCCCACTCCCGTGAATTGGAGCTTTCCTCCTTTCCACTCGGCTGGTTTTGGGTCTCACCCGGTAAGGTCAAGTGGTTAAGTGGTTGTAAACTGTTCGTAAGCTTCATTTTTGTCTTGAGCATTCACGGAGCAGTAATTGAACGCGGGATTAGATTCTGATCGACAATTGGAGGAAGCAAATAGATGGTTCTTGAAATATCGTACAGATAAGCTACATCTGGAAAAAAGGATATTTGGAAAATTACGCTTGTTGGTCGAACTTCGATCTCGAGCAGTCGAAAGCAATAAAGTTATTTTACTTAGAAACAAGGAACATTTCATGAAAGGTATACCTAAAATGCCATGGCAAATCGATTATGGAGACGCCAAGTCGTTCATAATGTACTCGAAAGCGACTCCGGGGCCAAAGTACGAGTTGTAAGCACCTTATCTCGAATTCTGAAATACCTGGAAACCCGGCTGTTCGGTGTAGAATCACTGTATGCTCCATATTTGTTCTTGACCAGCGATTTTTCAGCTTTATACATCACGATAGGCATAGATTCAACCGATGCATAAAAAATCAACCAATTTTCCGGCATCCCGCCGTTCATAGCAGAAAGGTTCGGTGCGACCAACGATTTAATTAAAATCAAGATAATTTCAAATTTCCAAGTTGACCAGGGTTGGATTTCGCACATCAAGTGTTGTGTATATTGGAAAAAAAACTAAATAACATGATTTGAATCCTGTTTTTTTCAACTTAGGAGCATCTTTCACGTAAGGAGAAGCAGACGCTGCGGCTACTCGAAATTCTACACTCCAACAACATCAGGGTACCAATAAGCCTCATCTTCGACCTATTGATCCGTCAATTCCGATCATTGAAATGGCTTCACTGTACGATGATCTGTTAGATTGATCTAGCAAATTGGCGTGCAGTCCAAGCTAAACACTTCATTATAGTACACAATCTTTTATCAAAAACTAGAATCACAGATAGTTTGGAGTACGACATTTGAAAAAAAAATCCTTTTTATGTATTATGTAAGTATACTGTAATATGTAAGTACACGTCCAAACACACGTCCGCGATATCAATAAACCTATCAGTATTTTTCTACTAACATACACTTTACGACCGTATATTCATGGTAATGCAATTAAGCTCCAACTTCGACGAGAAAGCGCAGGCGTGGATAGAGCCGAAGTCCGAAGAAAGTTGCTAGTACAAACAAGTTTAATTTAATCACATTCGTCGTTTGTTGCATCAGGTGTATCAAAGCTTCTATCATTGAAACCAAATGTGTAATGCAATGTCCTAACACAATTAGTTAAAAGTTAAAGTTATTACAATTATATTAAACACAATTTTCAAGTTTTTCAACTCTATTCTTTCACTGGCAAGCTTTTCTGTTGTTTTGTGTATGCATGCGTTTCACTAGTGATCTTTCTGCACCATTTCCAGACGTCGTCCAAATTTTCCGGAACATGGAAAGAACATTTTATAGCATCTGCCCCGGACAAATGCAAGAATGCAGATGAATTCATCCGAACAAAGACTGATAAAAAGAGATTTGCTTTTGGCTGCTACCGATGAGGACGAGTACTTAACATTAAACTAACTCAACTCGTTTTGAAATGTTATCAAGAATGTGCTGAAGTGACTCTAAATTACCCTCATAAATGTTGATGTAACCGATGATTATCTTCCTGCCTGATGTCTCCCACAATAAATTCCCGCTATGACACGATACGTGAAAGGAGTACTCATACTTGTAACCTATTACAGTGCGCCAAATTCAAATCCGGACACTTTGAAATTGAGCAGTCGTCTAGCTTTGCGCTCGATTTTCGGGTACTCGGAAAGAATATCT
>JXXB01036365.1:0-16148 GCA_000956275.1 Anopheles koliensis | reverse complement strand
GAGAGAGAGAGAGAGAGAGAGAGATAAATCGTACCGCTTGTGCGTGCGATCCACACACAGGTGTAACGTTTCTTCCAGTACGAACCGGATTTTGAGTTTCGAAGTTTTCAGCGCAGATGTGTTTGCTGCAAGGGTAGGTGTAGTTCCTGAGATTGGTGTATACGTATGGCTAGTTGCGCCGCTTGTACAGATGTGTAGCGAGCCTATCGTTCCTGTGTTAATTGATAACAGCAGGTTGTTCGAACGATAAACGTGACGGAATTTGGGCTAGGAGCGGTTTTCACGTTTTAATAGGCGAACTCTCATGCTCAGTACCACGGTTCGCCGGCGGATTTTGACTACTTTTCGCGTCCTATATCTTGCTATTCTTGATTACCTTGAAGATCTGGCAACGCAATCCAGGAAGCGAAGCGGATGATTAGAAACAAACATCAAAACAAAATAGAAACGCGCAGTTTTTTGCGCTCATGCTGAGTTCCTACAATTGTACAAGGCCCTCGAAATGTGTACGATAAAGATGTATTGCCGGAAAGGGATGGAGCACACACGCTTGGGGCTCATGACCTCCGCCCGGTTCCTCCCGTACTACGTAAAACTCATATTGAACGACGCACATGTGGTTTGCGGTACCATATGCAGCAGTGCGAGAAACACAAAAGCAGAGACGAATCAAAACAAATTCCTGATGGAGAACTTCTAATGGAGAAGGGTAGACTCACGCATCGCTGACGATGCTACATCTTGCTAGACATGGAAAGAATGATCCATCCAGCGAAGAGAATCGCTTGGCAGCAGTTTTTTGATCATAAAATTCTGACTAGGCTAGCACTTTTAAAAGGTTTTGCAAGGTGTCACGATTCCAAGCGTTTAAGCTTCCCGTAGTTATGATTTAGTATGTATATGGAACTCCGTAATCAGTGAGTGCTGGATGAGTGCTGGCACCGCTCTGGCGGGGCTTTGCACTGGCGGGGCGATGAGAACGGCGGTTAGTTCGTGCTGATCGCTTCGCCGTTGTAAATCATTTCGTTGGGAATCCTTAGAATACACGTCACATTTACCGTCCGACTAAGTTAGTGCCACCCGGGTTTAGCTACAAACTTCAGACTCGGTTACCGAAAGTCTCGGATTACAGGCAGCTGTACACTAGCGTCGGTGAGCGTTCGCTTCCATTATTTGTGCGTTGTAGCCGGTACAGTTGTGCCATAACATAGGGCTCTCAGCCACGTGCTCGGGACTGTTTCTGTGATGAATCTGTTCTAACCGTCCTACCGGCGAGAGGGAGCTGCTTTCTTTGAGTTTACGTGTGTATGTGTGCTTTTGTGCATGGTGAACTCCATCGGGGCGTCCAGAAGCCGGCACTTTCTCGCCGGTGAAAGTGAGCGCTGCGTCAACCAAATATCCACCATTATCTGACAATCAGCCAGCGGCTTCGGCCATTGCTACTATCAAGTGTACAGCGGCCAGCCTACCAGCCTGACCGTCATTTTATTTGTATGCATACAATTCGACCAACTCCAATCTTCCTGTTGCTGGGTGCGAGATGAGTGTGAGAGGGTGTTAGAGTAGCTTCTAGCTTCTAATCGCAGCAACAATGTGTAGACTTGTTGACTGTTATGACTTCCCCATGGCACGCTCCTCCTCTCGCTAGCCGGCCTCCCAACCGATTTCAGTATCCACAACTATTCGAAGCTAGTAAAGCGTGGTTTACAAAACATTCGTGTATGTGTGAGTGTGTGAACGCACAGTTGGACAAACACGTTTGTTTAGCGTTCCGGGCTTTGGTATGTGTCCGTTAAACACTCACAATGTAAAGATACAGACATAAATACGTCGTTGGTTTAACTTGTCAGCGGGCTGATATCGGTAACTCAGAGACGATGCGAGAAAGGGAGAAAGAAATGCGGCTGCGTACACTGGGCCATAAATATCTCCGTGTGCGTATGATGCCTAGATTGCTTGCAACCTCCAGGCACGCACTCACATCAAAACAAATCATTTCGTTAGGGTTGCCGAAAATGTTGAACCTTCGAGTCAGGTCTATCTGGTTTGCTCCGGGATCCCTGAAATTCAATTCAGTAAAATCAAGGACACGAGGGAATGAAGACACAAAGCAACAAGAGGGGTTTTATAGCTAGCGCTATGAATCCGAGCTATTTGAGGTTAGGGTCCACCATGCGGTCTTCTCCCGTTGTTTCGCATCGTTCGAGAGCAAAAGCGAAAACAATTTGATCAGGAACTCAAATGGAATCGATAAGAAAAAGAAAAAACGAATTTCGGCAGGCACTCAGGAAGCTGGTTATGGGTGTTGGAACATGCATAACCGGGAAGGTTTTTGTCCTAGGATCCTGTCTGACTGAGGGGATTATACTTGATTGCGATATTCAACGACCTTGAGCAGTGAAGTGCAACATTTATAGTTCGAAACTTACATCCGGTGTCTCTCCCCTAGAGCATGTCACCGAAGGAGAATGACACGTTGGTGGCCGCACACGTTGAAGAACCTGAGGCGGAGTACAGACCGGCGACGGCGTCGCTCGTGCTGGAGGATGGAACGATCATGCACGGGCACGGCTTCGGAGCCCGGCTGCCGGTGGACGGAGAGGTCGTGTTCCAGACGGGGATGGTCGGCTATCCCGAGTCGATGACGGATCCGTCCTACCACGGCCAGATCCTGGTGCTGACGTACCCGCTGATCGGGAACTACGGCATCCCGGACGCGGACCTGGACGAGCTCGGCCTGATGTGCCACTTCGAGTCGAACAATCGCATCTGGACGGCAGGGCTAGTAGTGGGCGAGATCTGCGAGGAACCGTCGCACTGGCGCAGCAAGCTGACGCTGTCGGAGTGGATGAAGAAACACGATGTGCCGGGCATTAGTGGCATCGATACCCGGGCACTGACGAAGAAGATCCGCGAAAATGGAACCATATTGGGTCGGTTGGTCGCACGAACACGTGTCGAAGTGGAAGTGTTTGTAAAACTTCGTTTTGTTTTTGGAACATTTGCAGGCAAGATCGTGCAGTCACGTGTGACGTCGATCGGAGGGTACATCTTTAGCAACCAGAACCTAAGGAATCTGGTGGCGGAGGTGTCGTTGGCGCAGGCCCGCACGTACAACGCATCCGGTTCGCCGAGGATCTGTGCGATCGACTGTGGGCTGAAGCTGAACCAGGTGCGGTGCTTTGTGAGCCGGGGTGCACGAGTGGATGTGGTGCCGTGGAATGCTCTCCCGGACCCGGCCAAGTACGACGGGTTGTTCCTGTCGAACGGACCGGGTGATCCGGAGATGTGCCAGGTGGTGGTGGACAACCTGCGGCGGGTGCTGTCGATGGAGGAGGGTGTAAAACCGGTGTTCGGCATCTGCCTCGGGCATCAGATCCTGTCGACGGCGGCTGGCTGCCGCACGTTCAAGATGCGGTACGGCAACCGGGGTCACAATCTGCCCTGCATGCACCTCGGCACCCGTCGCTGCTACATGACGTCGCAGAACCACGGGTTCGCGGTTGACTCGAGCCAGATGCCGGCCGGTTGGGTGGAGCTGTTCACCAACCTGAACGACGGCACGAATGAGGGCATCGTGCACGAACGCCACCCGTATTTCAGCGTCCAGTTTCACCCGGAGCACACGGCGGGACCGACCGATCTGGAGGTGTTGTTCGACGTGTTTTTGGACATGGTGCGGGAGTATCGCGCGGGGCAACCAGCCCGGTCGGTTTCGGTGCGGGAACGGTTGAACGAGCGGTTGCGCTTTGTCCCTTCGGTGCCGATCGCTTTGGAGCGCCCGAAGAAGGTGCTGATCCTGGGCTCAGGTGGTCTGTCAATTGGGCAGGCGGGGGAGTTTGATTATTCCGGCTCGCAAGCCATCAAGGCACTGAAGGAGGAACGCATCCAGACGGTGCTGATCAACCCGAACATCGCGACCGTCCAGACGTCCAAGGGGCTGGCGGATAAGGTGTACTTCCTGCCGCTGACGCGCGAGTACGTCGAGCAGGTGATCAAGGCGGAGCGGCCGGGCGGTGTGCTGCTCACGTTCGGCGGTCAGACCGCACTGAACTGCGGCGTGGAGATGGAGCGCGCGGGCGTCTTCGCGCGGTACGGTGTGAAGATCATGGGCACACCGATCCAGTCGATTATCGAGACGGAGGATCGGAAGTTGTTTGCGGAGCGGGTGGCCGAAATCGGCGAGAAGGTGGCACCGTCGGCCGCCGTATACTCGATCCAGGAGGCGCTGGAGGCGGCCGAGAGCATCGGCTACCCGGTCATGGCACGTGCCGCCTTCTCGCTCGGTGGGCTTGGGTCGGGGTTCGCGAGCAACGCGGATGAGCTGCGGGTGCTGGCGAGCCAGGCGCTGGCGCACTCGAACCAGCTCATCATCGACAAGTCGCTCAAGGGCTGGAAGGAGGTCGAGTACGAGGTGGTGCGGGATGCGTACGACAACTGCATCACGGTGTGCAACATGGAGAACGTCGATCCGCTCGGGATACACACGGGCGAGAGCATCGTGGTGGCGCCGTCGCAGACGCTATCGAACCGCGAGTACAATTTGCTGCGCGCCACGGCCATCCGCGTGATCCGCCACTTTGGGGTCGTTGGCGAGTGCAACATCCAGTACGCGCTCAACCCGGAATCGGAGGAGTACTACATTATCGAGGTGAACGCGCGATTGTCGCGCAGTTCGGCTCTGGCGAGCAAAGCGACCGGCTATCCGTTGGCGTACGTGGCAGCGAAGCTGGCGCTGGCGGTCCCATTGCCCGACATCCGGAACTCGGTGACGGGCGTGACGACGGCGTGCTTCGAGCCGAGCCTCGACTACTGCGTGGTGAAGATGCCCCGGTGGGATCTGGCGAAGTTTGCGCGGGTGAGCAAGCATATCGGCAGCTCGATGAAGAGCGTTGGGGAGGTGATGGCGATCGGGCGCACGTTCGAGGAAGCGTTCCAGAAGGCGCTCCGCATGGTCGACAGCGTGGACGGGTTCGACCCGTATCTCAAGCCGGTGAACGAGCAGGAGCTGGAGCAGCCGACGGACAAGCGGATGTTCGTGCTGGCGGCCGCCCTGAAGGCGGGCTACACCGTCGAGCAGATCTACGAGCTGACGAAGATTGATCGGTGGTTCCTGCGCAAGTTTAAGGCCATCATCGACTTCACCAAGGAGCTGGAGGCGCACGGCAATGGCTGCGTGCCGGACGCGGCCATGCTGCGGGAGGCGAAGCGTCTCGGATTCTCCGACCGGATGATCGCCCGGTGCGTCCGGAGCACGGAGCTGGCGGTGCGCACGCAGCGCAAGGAGTACGGCGTGGTGCCGTTCGTGAAGCAGATCGACACGGTGGCGGGTGAGTGGCCGGCCTCCACCAACTACCTCTACCTCACGTACAGCGGGACCGAGCACGACGTGGACTTCCCGGGCCAGTACACGATGGTGATCGGGTCGGGTGTGTACCGCATCGGCAGCTCGGTCGAGTTCGATTGGTGTGCGGTCGGGTGTTTGAAGGAGCTGCGTCGGCTGCACCACAAAACGATCATGGTCAACTACAACCCGGAGACGGTCAGCACCGACTACGACATGTGCGACCGGCTGTACTTCGAGGAGATCTCGTTCGAGGTGGTGATGGACATCTACGACGCGGAGCAGCCGACCGGCATCATCCTGTCGATGGGCGGTCAGCTGCCGAACAACATCGCGATGGATCTGCACCGGCAGCAGGCGCGCATACTCGGCACCTCGCCCGAGTCGGTCGACAGTGCGGAGAATCGGTTCAAGTTTTCGCGCAAGCTCGACCGGAAGGGGATCCTGCAGCCGCGCTGGAAGGAGCTCACGAACCTGGAGTCGGCGATCGAGTTCTGCGAGGAGGTGGGCTACCCGTGCCTGGTGCGCCCCTCGTACGTGCTGTCCGGCGCGGCCATGAACGTCGCCTACTCCAACCAGGACCTCAAGACGTACCTGCAGCAGGCGTCGGACGTCAGCAAGGAGCACCCGGTGGTGATTTCGAAGTTTTTGGTCGAGGCGAAAGAGATCGACGTGGATGCGGTGGCCGCCGACGGCGTCATCCTCTGCATGGCCGTGTCGGAGCATGTGGAGAACGCCGGCGTCCATTCGGGTGACGCGACGCTGGTGACGCCCCCGCAAGACCTCAACCGGGAGACGCTGGAGCGCATCAAGGAGATCACGCGCGACATCGCCGACCTGCTGGACGTTACCGGACCGTTCAACATGCAGCTGATCGCGAAGAACAACGAGCTGAAGGTGATCGAGTGCAACGTGCGCGTGTCGCGGTCGTTTCCGTTCGTGTCGAAAACGCTCGACTACGACTTTGTGGCGCTGGCAACGCGCGTTATCGTGGGGTGTGCCGATATGGAGCCGGTGGACGTGATGCACGGCCGGGGGTTGGTGGGCGTGAAGGTGCCCCAGTTCAGCTTCTCGCGTTTGGCGGGCGCCGACGTGATGCTGGGCGTGGAGATGGCGTCGACCGGGGAGGTCGCTTGCTTCGGGGAGAACCGGTACGAGGCGTACCTGAAGGCAATGATGTCGACCGGGTTCCAGATACCGAAGCGCTCGATACTGCTCAGCATCGGCAGCTATAAGGTTGGTTGGTTCAAACGGCCGAAGAGGGTGAATTAGTTTGCTTACAATTATGATTTGCACACCTATTGCAGCACAAAATGGAGCTGTTGCCGTCGATACGGATGCTGGAGAAAATGGGTTACAAGCTGTACGCGTCGATGGGAACAGGAGATTTCTACACTGAGCATGGCGTGCAGGTAAGTAGGGCACGTGCTGCGCCATTCGCAGATAGGATGCGGTTGCTAGGCTATAAACAGAAACGAGGCTTATTCTTTTTATCAAATGAAATTATTCGACAAAGCACTCTTGCCGGTTAAGTGTCTCTTGAGATTTTACAACTCTGCTCTGCTGCCCGAACTGTGCGTGATAAGATATGGAGCTCCCGGGCCTGGAGGAATTTAGCGATCAGATACTCAGTGCTAGAAATGAGAAAATGCTACTTCAACTAGAACCAATCGAGACTCGCCAATTACCGCGTTTCATGTTGCTAGAGTTATATTTTTTTTCATAAGATGCACGTAGTTAGTCCTAAAGCCTACAAGACGAAGATGCATAACGAACTCGTGACGTTTGCGTTGAGCGCCCGCGTACCATTTATCACAGAAAGTTGGGGTAGCTTGTGGATAGCCTCTGAGCGCCGCCAGGCCACTATCTGTAGCCCTGCCTGGGTGCGACCGTGACGTTGCCGAGCAGCCGGGAGATGTCGTCGATGTCGTCGGACGAGCGGCGCGGTCCGTGGACTTGAACACTGACCTGGTGCTGTTGCCGCCGCAAGCCGCCCGACGGCCGCGACGGTCGACGGGCCATTTCGCTCCGCTCGATATCTTCCCACTCCTCACTGTCGTCGTCGTCGTTGTCGTCGTCCTCCGGGGAGAAGAAACGGGGCTGCTGCTGCGGTGGCGGCTGCTTTTGCGGATGCGGACGCTTGCCACCGCCGGGCGTTTGGCGGACGTTGGTGTAGGTGGTCCGCTTGCTGCTCTGGCGGCGTGCCAGGGGACGTTTCGGCTCGCTCGTGCTCGTCCGCTTCGGCAGTGCCGGCCGGTCGGCCCCCTTGGCGGTCGCCTTCCCCAACTCTTGGCGCAGGCCGTAGATCTGCGTGAGGTACTGGCGGGCCTCCTCGATGCCCTCGTCGTCGGCGAGCAGATTGCAGAGCCGCTCCGCCTGGCGCAGGTAGACGAGCGCTTGGTTGAGCGTCCGGAAGCCGTACGACACGCGCGCCATCTCGATGAAATGCTCCACGAAGAGCCCGTAGATGAGCTGCCGGCGCAGGTTCTCCATGTGCTTCAGGGGCAGAAACTGCAAGTTGAACACAAACTGTACTTCAATCGATGCGTCTTCTAGGGAAAAGTCGCAGTGTTCTACATCCACAATACCTACCGTCAGATCGATCGACTCCACCGACGGGCGGCGTTCCGGCTGCACGGCCCGCTCCTTCTTGAGCTGTTCCGCCACGAGGAAGCGCACGATGCGCGTGCGCTTCCGGCGTGACTCCACCTCCTGCTGGTTGTAGTACGCCATCGACCCAACCGCGATCTCGCGCTCGTTCGCCTCGTTCTCGTCCGAGTCCTCCGCCGCCAGGTTCTCGTCCTCGTCCCGCAGCATCGGGTTGACGATCTTCAGCGGGTTGTCGATGACGAGGTACGAGTACAGCCGCTTGATGCGCACCTTCGGGTAGAACGCGAGCCGGGCGCTCGGGAGCTTCAGGTTCCGGAGCGCGATCAGCATGTGCATCACCGGGTTCTCCGTGATGCGGAAGATGCGTTTGTGCAGCTCGACCAGCACCTTCTCCGGTACGTTCTCGAAGAGGTTCCGGCTCGGGAGGAAGTAGTCCGGGAGCGTGTGCGTCTTGATCCGATCGAGCAGCGCGTTCAGGAAGCGCAGCAACGCCTCCCCGAGGTAGTCCTCGGGCCAGGCGGCGTAGTTGGTTTCGCACTGCCAGAAGAGATGCGCCCGCAGGTGTTCCACACCGAACATGCTCAGCCCGGGCGTTAGGTGTGGCTCGACGAACGTCTTCAGGAGCAGCATCGTCAGCATGTAGATCTTGATCTGGGTCCCGGTCAGGCAGCTCTCCAGGTAGCGCTCCGCCTCGGGAAAGACGATCTTCCACTCCAGCTGCCGGTACCGATTCTGGCCCTGCTTCGGTGCGTACCCGATCGGGATGACGTGGCACCCGAACGACTTCACCTTCTGGATCATCGGCGGCGTCGGCCACTGGAACTTCTGGCGCGTCAGCGGATTGATCTTCACGTCCCGCTTCCGGTGCACCCACTCGATCGCTTCCCGCGGCCACGGGCACAGGATCGCGGGTATGATCTCCCACTGGCCGCTGTACACGACGGCGCCCTTCCACGTCGCGCTGCGCAGATCCTCCGCCGGGATGTCCAGCTCCGCCGCGAGCGTATCCTGAAACAGGTTGACGAAGTACGCCAGGAAGCCCTTCGAGTTGAGGTACTGGCGCCGCTCGGTCGTGTACTCCGGGTTGCTGTGATGGTGCGAACCGCCCTTCCCGTTCACCTTCGCGAGGTACAGCCCGCCCAGCTTGTCCGTGCCCTCCGACTCGTCGTCACTGTAGTAGCCCTCGTTCACCTCGATCGGGCAGCTGATCGTGGTGATGCAGTAGTCCGGCAGGACGGTCGTACTGACCGGCGCCTCGTCACCACCGGCCGAACGCATCACGCTCAGCGGCTGGTGCGTGTTGATGGCCGTGATGTAAGCGTAATCGTACTCACTGCTCGGTGGCGACGTGGAGCTCGTCGACGTCGAGGGCACGCCGGCGGTGGCGTGACCCGCGGACTTCCCCACCTTCGGATACTTCACCATGATGCTGTCGCGGTACTTGAGCTTCGTGAAGCGGTTCCCGGTGCCACGGTGGTCCTCTTCGTCGTCTTCGTCGTCCTCGTCGTCATCCTCCTCCTCCAAGGTGTCACTCTCGCTGAGATTGTTCATCTTCGCCAAACTATTGCCCAGCCCGCTAGGACCGGGGCTATCTTCCCCGTACGGCATTAGGCGCTGCTGCGCCATACGATCCAAGGCGGGCGGGTTGTTTGGCTTGATAAACTCGACGCTCTTCAGCTTGATGTAGCCGTGGTGCAAATTGGTGCGCCGTCGCCGAACCACGCCATCTCCCATCCGCTTCAGCTTGTCCTCCAGCGTGTCCTCGATCTCAAGCTTGTAGATGGGCGCGTCCGTCAGTATGCTGTACACGGAGCTGTCACCCGGGTTCGTGATCTCGATGTTGTCATGCACGACGTAGCAGGTCTGCGTGTGGAGTGGCAGCAGCCGGTTCTTGCTCGGACCGTGTCTGTTAGTGCGTGCAGGAGAAGAATAAATCGAATATAGAGGCGTGCTTGGAAGCTTTCGCTCGAAACCGTCGCTACGTACTTGGCGTAGAACTTGACCCGCTTGTCGACGGCCTCCAGCAGCCGATCGGGCAGGATAACCGTCTTGCAGTGCCGGGAAGTCTTCCCGTTCCGGCGGTTCTCTTCGTTGCGGTTCCGCTCGACAGCTTCCCACATCTCCCTGTGCCGAAAGAAAAAAAGAAAAGATAAAAGGAAGGCCTGTGACATTGCTGTGAGACCTGTCGACCAGCGCTCGAGATCGGAAGTTCGGGCGTCGGCGGCAGGCAGAAAACGTCACACTCTCCTCGCAGACGGTGGAGATAATTGGAATGTCGCATTTGTGCCAGTGCGGCGCCAGGCAGCGTTATCTTAGACGCTACATTCTTCCAGTTCGCTACATTCTTCCAGTAAGTCGTCGACATTCGGTATTCCAGTTGGTGTGACGAATCACCCACCGACACTGACAACAGCCACGAGGGCTTCCTCGTGGACTTTTGCTCAATGAAATTAGGGCAGATTCATTGATGAACACTTTGCAGCAAACGGGGATTTACCGGCTTATCGTATTGGAGCGAAATTCCCCGCCCAAAGACACTAGCTACTAGGGATGATAACGATCACACGTGTGGCAGGCGTGTGCCAAACCGTTTGAAATCGGCACTGTGTGTCATAAGCTATATTACATCTGTAATGCCGCACGGAGCACTGTTTTGATTTCAGGCCCGTCCCGACAGATTGTCGAACAATTGGCGGCTGTCACGCGCGGACATGATTTATTGCCTTGCGGTTGACTGTGCGTCCCACGTGAGTCAGAGCCGGTGATTGGCACCCGGTGGGTGATACGCCCCATTCATGACCTGGGCAAACGCCGGCCCCGTCCGACCCTTTACGAATCCGGCCCCGGAAAGCACGCGTCTTATCAGGTCAGACGCCTGACAGGCACTCGAAAGTAAAACAGCCGATGTTCAATTTGTAGCTGGGACAATCGAACCCGAATCAACGCTATCGTGTGGCAGCTATCTGTGTGCTTGCCGCCCTGCCCGGGCCCCGCGGGGATTAACCCCGGTACATTCGCTCGAGCGAGTCTATGTCGCTATGGGTGGAGTGTTCCTATTTTCGCGGGGAAGATGAGCTACCAGATACCCAACGAACGCGGCAACGAAACGCACCCTTACTCAGCAACCCCGGCCCGGTTATCAATTAGTATAAGTGACCCGACACTCTTCTCTTTGCATCTACCTGGTGACATCACAGCGCGCACAGGAAGACACAGAAGTTCGATTCGATTCGTGGTACAAAAGGTAGCAAAACAACAAAAAAAGTCATACGTCTAGGAAAGCGATTTTTTTTTTGGAAGGGGAAGAAGAGGGCCAACCTTAGTGCAGTTTGTGTGCGTGTGTGTGTGTGTGTGTGTGGGGAGTGGGACGGTGGGCGAACGGGTGCTTATCAACACCCATCGGCTACCATTATTTGAGTGCGCACGGGGTAGGCGAGATCGTGATGATTCCGGACCTGATTTCTGGAAACTTAGTCGCCGGGATATGTGACACATTCACCGCCTTTTCAATCAAAATTCAATAAAGCGATTTGTTTCTCAGTACGGGAGGTGTTTCGCTTCGGTGTCTTCCGCGTTCTCACCATCAACGAGCAAACGGAAAAGGGGAAAATAAGAGCAAAAATATAGTACTCTCTAGAGAGGAACTCCCATTTGGATGCTGAATCCCGGGAGTTAAGGTGTTGTGTGTCCGGGTCAAGTTAGGCGACTCAGGCGGATCACTACGCATCGTACGTTGCTGTTTCCGCTGCTGCCTGCGCATTCCTGACGCGTATGCAATGTGTCAGTTCACAGATAAGGCGTGCGTGGGAGATGAAAACACGATACGTGAGGCGCGTATGATGACCACGATGGCAGCAACAAAAAAGAGAATAATAATAAAACGCTCTGACCGACGTGTTGGCAGAGATCTGACAGGATCTCGCCGGGGGTTGAAAGGTGACGGTGACGGTGACGGTGACGGTTGGTTGGTGGTGACCTTGCGAATTAGGGAACCCTTTTTTTTACCTTTCGAAGTTGCCGTAGAACTGCACGCCGAGCACGAGCTGGTTGAGCACGAAGATGTCGCTGTTGAAGGCGAGCTGGTGCTGCATCCGCCGCTTCGCCTCCGAGTCGTAGTCGCTCTCCTCGAGCTTGGCCTTCGATTTGCGCACGATCGGTGGCGGTTCCGTGTCGCGCAGCTCCTCCAGCTTGGATTTGCGCTGCTTCCGGGCGGCGCCTGCCGCCCCATTGCTCTTCTTCTTCTGCTTCGCCTTTTTCTGCTGTTTCTTGGCCTCCTTTTCGGCGCGCTGGCGGGCTTTGGCCGCCCGGCGCTCCAGCTCGCGCCGCTCCTGGGAGAGCTCGCGGGCGGACTGGTCGCGCCGCTGCTTCCGGGCCGCTTCCGCCTCCCACGGGTTGTTGCCGGCCGACGGGTACTGTTCCTTCGACTGCGACCGGCCCATCGTCGCTCGCGTCCAAAGGGGTTTTGCTGCGCTGGGACGGAAGAGAACGCTGCCGAGGCCTAGGTGGCCATCATCGTTCGGTTCGGACGGTTGCGGAGAGACAGACGGAGACACGGGGGCGAGGGTTGGCGAGAGGGGCTGACAGGTCCGAGCGGGTTCCGGCCTCACGCGTAAGGCACCTACACACCAACACCGTGGGACACAACGACGACACACGACGCTACAGCACACACGGGAGTCCAAGGTAACACTGACACCGCACGCTCGGTTCTGAATACGTGGTGACCGAACGGTGACACCGACTCTGCCCTGCCGTGATCTCAGCCTGCCCGCTCTGCCACACTGTTATCAGCTACGGCCTGTTGCGCCCGATGACGGTGAGCGTACGCAGAGCGTTTCCCGAGCCAGGGAGACATTTGTTTGTCTGCTTATCGAGCCTCTCCCCCACCGCACCCCTTCCGGGAGCACCACCCCTCCCCCATCACGTCCACTAACTTCGAAACTTCCACTTTTATTTTCACCTCCCGTGGAGTGCAAGCGGAACATCCGCACTCGCTCTTTCGTACGACTGCTGCTTCGTGCTCCCACTCGCACCCTGCCATACACACAACCACACACACACACATAGTGCCCTCTCTGTTCCGATCGGAACTGTGGGAGGATCTGACGTAGCTCCGGACGGGGTCTCAGCGATCCAGTGCGAGGTACACACGCTCGGGGAGATGTTTGCCCGTCCACGCAACGAACGTGCGAATTTAATTACCGTGATTGGATCGGATGCCGCCGGAGGTGCCGGTTCGGGCTACTTCAACATTGTGTCCCATCGCGGAGGAAGATGACGATGATTGCACGGGTTCGATAAGGCGGGAGAAGGCGAAGCCTTTAAGTTCCGCATGCGGCACTTAAAGAAATTGTTTAGGTACCTGGATTTAGATTGGTACTCGCGGGGGGAACGGTTGCGATATCGAGTGTTAATACCCGGAACAGGGTACCAGTGCCGGCATGTGTCACTCCCGAGCAATATTGAAACCACAATTCGGTTCGGACTCCGAGTGGCGGTGAGGGTTTGCAATATGATCTCGGGGTGTCAACGATTCTCTAGCTTGCTGTCTTGTAAATACCAGCACTAATCAAACGAGTATTACGGAAAGGTTCGCTAGTAAGGAGTTAGCGTCGTCGAGAGATCTCAGAATAAATACTCTTAAGAGACGATTCTTATAGATTCTTCCAACATGTAAACAAGACGTTTAATACAACCAACAATGCATGTAATGCAAGATTTTATCGTACAAATATGTACGATAAGTTCGCAACCTTGCAACTTGAAACAATAGGGCCTATTTCTGATTCGAATGAAAGGGAAGGGTACTCTAACGTCTGAAGTATGCGTTTGGATTCGCGATATGGTATCTCGCACTTGAAGTATGATATTCGTCTAACGTCTTTGTTGCAACACATTTTGTTATGCAAGCTGCAGCTTACTCACCGGATGGGTTAACTAAAGGCACGTGTTTTTCATTCCATTGCAGTAGGTGTTTGAAATTGTAGCGACCGTATTTTGTAACGTCAGAATTCAGCGCAGACAATGCTCGACACTGCTTGTTCACGTTCCACGTTCTTTTCTTCCAAACGCCTAGGTGGAGAGTGTACAGTGGACGTTCGATTCGCTGGCGACGGAGGACACCAACGGCAATGGCGGCACCGGGAACGAGCTGCGCCACCTGGCGGAGTATCTCGCCAACAAGCAGTTCGACCTCGTGATCAATCCACCGATGAGTGGTGGCGGTGCGCGACGCGTCTCCTGCTTCATGACGCACGGCTACCGCACCCGACTGGCCGTCGATTACTCCATCCCGCTGGTGACGGACGTGAAGTGTGCGAAGCTGCTGGTGGCCGCCATGCAGCGCATCGGTGGCGCCCCGCTCATGAAAACCCACATCGACTGCATGTCGTCGCGGCTGATGGTTACGCTGCCCGGGTTTATCGACGTGCATGTGCACCTGCGCGAACCGGGTGCACCGCACAAGGAAACGTTCGCGACGGGGACGGCGGCAGCGCTGGCGGGCGGCGTAACGATGGTGCTGGCGATGCCCAACACCCAGCCGGCCATTGTCGACCGCGAGGCGTTCGAGGTGGCGCAGAAGCTAGCGCGCAAGGGCGCCCGGTGTGATTACGCGCTGTACGTGGGCGCTTCGTCGACGAACTTTGACAGCGTGCACGAGCTGGCGGCTGAGGCCGCCGGGCTGAAGCTCTACCTGAACGAGACGTTCACGACGCTGCGGTTGAACGGGATGTCGGTGTGGCAGGCGCACCTGGAGAACTGGCCGAAGGGGGCACCGCTGTGTGTGCACGCGGAGCGGGAAACGATGGCGGCGGTGTTGCTGCTGGCGTCGCTTACGGATCGCCCGGTGCACGTGTGTCATGTCGCCCGGAAGGAGGAGATACTGTTGATCAAGGCGGCCAAGGAGCGCGGCCTGAAGGTGACGTGCGAGGTGTGCCCGCATCATCTCTTCCTGTCGACGGCGGATTTGGAGCGGATTGGAGCCGGCCGGGGTGAGGTGCGTCCGGTTTTGTGCAGCCCGGAGGACCAGCAGGCCCTGTGGGAGAACCTGGACGTGGTGGACATTTTTGCGACGGATCATGCGCCGCACGCGCGGGAGGAGAAGGAATCGGAACGGCCACCGCCGGGGTTTCCGGGTTTGGAGACGATCCTGCCGCTGCTGCTGACGGCCGTGGCCGATGGCCGACTGACGATGGACGATCTGATGAGCAAGTTCCACACGAACCCGCGCCGTATCTTCAACCTGCCCGAGCAACCGAACACGTACGTTGAGATCGATATGAGCGAGGAGTGGATAATCCCGGATCGTCCGCAACACTCCAAGGCCCACTGGACACCGTTCAGTGGTATGCGCGTGAAGGGTTGCGTCCATCGGGTGGTGTTGCGCGGTGAGACGGCGTTCGTCGACGGGTTGGTGCTGGTGAGCCCCGGGTACGGTCAGAATGTTCGCGAATGGCCCGCAGCTACTCCCGCTAGCAGCGTCACCAAGAAGCAACCCGCGCTGCTCGGTGCCACCTCGATCGAACGCATCGATACGCTGAACCACTCGCAAGGATCCGGGTCCGGTGCGATCGTGCGCGCTACCGACCTCGACCAGGACCTCCACACGAACGAGGTGTTCAACCAGCTGCTCTCTCCGGACAACGCGCACGTCAAACAGCTCGGTGTGCACTTTGCCACCGAGCAGTCGACTCTGGCCAATCGTCCTGGATCGCCGTTCCCGCCGGCACGCGTCCGTTGCGACTCCACCGGCAACCAATCCTATCGGGAACCTATCGGACTTGGTGTGCCTCTCCGCGAGCGCCAGCTGGCCGGTCGCCACATCATAACCGTCGACATGTTCAGCAAGGAGCACCTGAACGAGATCTTCCACCTGGCGCAAACGATGAAGTCGCGGGTCGCAAAGGACCGGCTGTTGGACGATCTGCTGCGCGGAAAGGTGATGGCGTCCATCTTCTACGAGGCGAGCACGCGCACCAGCTGCAGCTTCGATGCGGCCATGCAACGGCTGGGAGGACGGGTCGTCCACATCGATGAGACGTCCTCGTCGGCGATGAAGGGCGAAGCGCTCGAGGACAGCATCCAGGTGGTCGCGGGCTACACGGACGTGATCGTGCTACGTCATCCAACACCGGGCGCAGTGCTGGTAAGTGATGGCTGCCGTCGGATTGCATACTTCTAGGTACGGGCGCTT
>JXXB01036353.1:0-13937 GCA_000956275.1 Anopheles koliensis | reverse complement strand
TCTCTCTCTCTCTCTCTCTCTCTCTTAGTTTAAAAATGTATCTTTGTCTTTCATCTTATCGTCTTTATGCTGCCCATCTACCTGAATCTCTATTTTATGACCCTCTTGTTAGTCATTCAATCAAGAAATGCAAAATTCTCTGCAAATAATATGTTACACTGCCTCTTGTTCACAAAATTGACGAAACCGTTGTTGTCTCAACCGTCTTCAAATTCAAAGATGTATCTGTGTGCATTATTGCATTTCGATACACTCTAAAGGGTGCTGGAATCATTTTCATTTCTCATCTTTTTTTTTCGTTCTTTTGTTTGTTGTCTACCTTATGCACTTTGTACCAATTCTGATTCTGCATACGATCATATTTCGATGGTCTTCGTCTGCCTTGGTTTTCAACGCGACTTAAATATGGCCCTTCACATAGCGAGGAGTTTGTCATGCAAACAACGCCACGAACCTGTCGAAAGTTAGTAGAGTATATTAAAAATTATTCATTATTTTTCTCACTATAATCTGACTAACTCAGATATCTCACTCAGATACTTCTCGTTGTGTTGGTCAGTTATTATGTGACTTTAATACTCTCTTGTTTTAATCCCATTGTGTCTGTATTGTGCAATGTTTCATTTATGATTATGTTTTTACTCAATTTAATATATTATGGTGCTCTAATATCAATCAATCAATCAATCAATCACAACATTGTTACATATTTTTCTCTTTAAATCTATTAACTTATCAAGAAATCCAACGCTTAACAAATTTGTCGCTTGTTATAAATAATATATCTCAATTTATTTTCAAAAACTTCCAAATTTATTTTGCCCTATCCAACATTTTTTCGATTTTTATAATAATTTGTCTCACATTCTTGCTCTTATGTTATCATCTTTAAGACTTTTTTCGATAAATGTGTGTGCTCTACTTCTTTTCTCTAATTATCTCTCACTATCATTTATTTATTTTAATAATTTACAGTAGCTTTTGCACAAGTTGTTTGCTTAAAAATTTATCTTTCAACAATTTCTTAAATCTAATAAATCTGATCTACTTATATAGCTACATCTTTACCTTCTTAAATGCTTGGATAGTATCCATTGATATATGCTATTTCAATATGTTTTCTTTCTTTAAATCACATTTTATTATATAAATAATATAGCCTCTAATCAGGCGTATTAAAATAATTCTGTAATTAAGAAGGAGAAAAGAAAATTGAATCTTTTTCAAAGCGTGTATGGAGTGTATAATGAAACAAAGCTGGACGAATTAATTGATCGCACACGCACACAGTGAGTTGCTACATTGTTATAATTTTCGTTAAATTATTCAATTACTCAATTTTTATCAAATCAAAAATGTGTTGCATACAATTAATCCCTAATAATAATATTCGAAACTGTTCATTAAAACTGTTTTAGTAAAAATTTCATTCAATCTTCTATGCTTTATTTTGTTTAAATTTGAATCTAATTTTATGTAGCAGTTTGATAGTAGTTTAGCAGTTGTCTTTTTGATAATGGTAATCCTTCTAACCCCCTATTCTACACCCTACATGCTTTTTCTGATGCTGATGTTATAGTTCGAATTTTAATATTAGTCGTTTTAGCCATTATACTAACTTTATACTGATTGAATAGTCTTTGTACTAATATGTATGCGCTATTTATTGCCTACCTGCCATTGATTTCAAAACGTTTAATGAGCACGAACTAAAAAACGACTGAACAAAAATTATATCGTAATTTTGGTCTACTGCTCTTCTGCGCATGAAAGCCAGTGTCTATGAAATTACACAATTGAACTACCATTTTTTATCGCTCATCTTCTTGCAAACGTTATACTTCTTTCCATGTAATTTCCATTTCATAAGTACAGGATATTCTTCTTATTTATGGTGATCCGAAAATGAGTTATGAATATTATGAGTTTCCATTTTCAAACAGCGTAGTTGTTCAGTGTATTTGGATTAATAGACCCGCTAGTCTAGAAAGCTTCTGCTACGTTTTTGAACGATGTGTATTTTTATTTTACTATCAAATTATTTCATAGTATCAACATGTAGATTTACTTCCGTCTCTGTTGTAGCATTTTCGCTTCACATCGAATTCACCATCATATGTTTTCTCTGACGATTCTCTAAGTGTGCTAATATACAATCTGTGAAAACACTTTTAACCCTGACATACCCCCTATTAACGGCTGTGCCAATTGTTCTGTCCATCACGCCGTTCAGTACGCCGGGATGAAACTATACGATAAATTATCCTATTGTTATCTAATTTGCGCCTGTTATGCTACACAGGTTGTAATTTATCAATCATTTCTAAATGATGTCTACTTCAAATATGGAAAAAACCCTAATCCCTCTGCTTGTTGTCAGACTTTTTGTGGCACTTACAACGAACAATTTTAAAATTGTTATATTTTCATTTTATCTTTTGTTTGCGTTATGTTTACTTTAGTTCAAAAGTAAAAAGCACATCATATCATTGTTGTCATCTTCCAACCGTATTCGAAAAGCAATTTCCTTTTGATGTCATTATATTTGTATATTTATTTTTCGTAACTGTTTACCTTGAGCGATTGCCCTACTGTCTTGTGTTGGACTAATTTTTTTTTTTCATTTGATTCGGCATACTGATTGATATTCAACCTACTACCGCCACTACTACTACTACTACAACTTCTGCTCGTGCTTGTGAAAATCGCGCATGTTGTAATGACTTGAACACATGTCCAAAATACAAAAAAAAAACAAATCAAATCCATTCTGAATACCGAGTAGTATGATGAAGAAGTGGTTACAACCACCGCAACCGCTAGCAGCACCTCGGCAAGCGGCAAACCGATAAAGGGTGTTGCGGAAGCGAACCTCCGGGGTGTAACCTATCGCCCGCCTCCGGCCACTATCCGCAAATCATCGTCCTGTTTAAGTGGATGCACCGCCCGTAAGGGATCGAGCGTAAGTTCTGTACTCTACTTCACTATCTGTCCTTCACTCTTTTTTACTCCGTCTCTCACATACGCTCAAAATTCTTCACTTTGTTTTGTCATTAGCCAACCCTACCAAGAATTCACAGGAATTGTAGTCTTGTTTTACGACACTTAGTTTTGTGCCGTTTTATCTATTCACCTACCCGTACGTCACTTTTAATATGTTCATTTTCTTACACCGCTGTTCTGTATCTGAGCAGTTTCCGCCCACTTAACAATTAGAAAGTAGCACCAATCCAACAAGCAATATCCCCTGAATGATACCAATGTTGTTCTACACGTGTATCACTTTAGCTGTCACAAAATGCACAATTTAGTAAGCAATGTGTTAATCATCTGTTGGAACAATTCTTCATCTTATGGAACAAAAAAGTTGATTGGTATTCGGCTTTTCACCCCCAGCAGTTTTCTCTACATCACAACGTACACATGTATTTGAGATCCGCACTCTATACTCCGCAACACTGCTTTGCGACTTTCTTCGCAAATATGTTGTGGTACACTTTACGTGTTCTATTGATTTTAGTTAATGGCGCAGCGTTAGCTGAAATTATACATCGGACAGTTGTTTTAAATTTAATAACCTATCAAAGATATAAACAGTAGCACCACTGATAAAACTTAAAGAGTCTAGCGTAGTAAAACAGCATGGAAAAAACGATTAAAAACCCCTCACAAGCATATACTGAAGCAAATGAAATACGTATGCCTTTGCTTTACAATTAATACAAGGGTAACTAAAAGCTTCCCCATAAATATGAAAGGACATCAAATGGTAAGTATCAACAGCTTTGAATCTTCACAGCATCAACTCCCTTAGATTTTTCTCCACTGTAGGAAGTGTTTACAGGGATAACTAATGTTTATTGAGTTCGTTAGCCAAAAGTCTAAGCATGAGGAATCTTATTCATGTTATTTCCGGGAACCAAATGCGTGATGCGTGTAGAATCACAAATTAAATAACAGTATGCTTATATTTCGTGTACCAAATGTGATAAACACATGTCAATAGTCACATTTTACAAATATTTCAATTCATTCATTTTTAAACGGATTTAAATATTACCCACATATTTGTTATTGTTCGAAATAATAGAATTTCCACATTTGCTCATTCCATCCAGTCCGAGAGGTTTAAATAATGTATGTGCAAAAATCGCAGACGAATTAATTTCATTCTACATTTGCCAGGAGAGTACGAAAACATCACTCCACAAGTTTCACACGATTTATATCTTCAACACGTAAATGTTGCCACTGTGCGTCGTGTGTGTCTCTGTTTTACTTTATGTGGCTGTGTGTGCAAGCACCAACTCGTTCGAAGATGCACTTAAACGTCTGCGTAAAAACATTATGTCTACCTCACCGCTATGCAACCATTCCAGAACACATTCCCCATAAGTTTTTTTTTCAGTTGTGTGAATATGATCGTCTAGCAGCACATTTCCATATACGAAAACACACCACCATATGTCACAACCTTTCAACCTAAACAAAACCAAAATCGCATTCTTTTCTCACGTTTGATTTGTTACGCGGTTCTATTTTGCGTGTTACGTAAGCGTTTTTAGTGTGCGTGATTGTCCTCTATTTTGTTGCGTGTTTGTTGACGCTGTAATTAATTGGCAGAGATGCTTCGGTGCCTGAATGGTGTTCTCAGGGACAGTTTAGTTACTATGAAAAACTTACTAAGACGCCCACGCGCACAAAGCTAAATGCCAAGGAATGTAGGAATATACGATGAACATCACAATGACGTAAACTAATTTGCTTTTGGGGTCTCTCTCTCTCTCTTTCTCCTTCTCTCTCTTCTCATTTTTCTCTTTCATGCTTCTTAAATTACATTGTATGGATATTTGTATTACACTGGATCGCTGTTTACATCCTTTGTTGTTCCTGTCTCTGTATCTGTCCCTGTGGTTATAACTCAGTACTCAATCAATATGGCTGACGAGGCGAGAGATAATCATGTGCAGCAAATCGAACGGGCCGAGATCGCGAATCTGGTACGCAGCCGTATGGAGTCACTCAATCTCCCCAGCATAGACTACGATGATGTAAGCGAAAAGCGAAACCATTTGTCTTACGTCATCATTAACCCATCGTGCGATCTAAAGCTGGAGGAGGGCGACATCATGTAAGCCAGTAGCTAAATGCATTGGGTAGCAATAAAAGTTTCAAGCTAATTTTATTAATTTCAGATACCTGGTGCGGCCCTCTCCGTTTTCGGCCCAGAAAACGTTCGAGCGTCACAATTCCCGCCGCAAATCCAACATATCATTCTGCTCTAATATCAACCTGGCGGCGGCGGCGGCCGGCTCAAGGCGTGGATCCGGCATCGGTCTAAACACCATCGGTGGACCGCAGCCGATGTCAGGTTACGTAACGCCCCGGGCGCCTCCGCTGGTCACAACAAAATCGAATTCTCTATCTCTTCCAGATAGTCCTAATGCAATGGGACAGATGCGGGGAAGGAGCAACTCCTTGAGGGTACGAATAGGCTCCTATCTCCTAAGACAGAAATTGGAGAGTAAATAGGTTTGTTCTTATATCAATATATTTTTATTTCACAGATTGACAGCGACATACTGCTAAGACGGTCCAACTCACTGAGACAGGGTTTACCGAATATCGGAACATCTGGGCGTCGGAAGTCGTCCCTAGAGGAAATTGGCATAAGTCATTTTGCAACTCTTATGCAGGCGACCAATCATTCGAACCCGATTAAGATAGCTTTGAATGGCAGCATCGGCTTGGAGGTAAATCGGAATGTAGATTCTGTTCATAATATCAATCGTTCAGCAACCTCTGATCTCATTTTTCTCTACTAGGTGACGCCACCGGAGGAACCGTTACCAATAATCGGTGTGCCATGTCTGAGCGGTGGAATTAATCCATCCACACTTGGTGGACCTGGTTCTGGATTGGGAGGATCAACCCTTGGTGCCTCAACACTCGGCGGATCTTCACTTGGGTTGAGCACAGCTATTGAGACAAACAATAGCGCCTCCACTCCGAACATTCAGATGCAGAACGAACCCTCCCAGCAGCCGCAGCATCTACACGGGACGATAGTATGATATAACTTAATGTGGGGCCGCAGGCTCCGCTCAGCGGTACGCAACAACAAATGGATATAGAGGTAGCCAAACACCCGTCGATTCAATCGTAAGAACTAGAACGGGAGAAGCTGTGCATCTATGTACGCTACAATCTATCAACCAGTGATGATAACATCACCTTCAGTAGCTCTACTTTCTTCTTCGTATCTGGTAGAGCTTGAACTGTAGTGATGAAGTTACTAGGTTCAAAAATTTCAAACGAATGGGCTCAAATCGGAATCGAATTTGCAAAGCGCAAGAAAATTGTGAGAATTGATTTATGTTACTTAAATGCAGATGGATTGGATTCATATATAACAAAAACAATCTTTTTTACTAATAGCTGGACAAAAAAGGTGGACCGAAATTCGGCAAAAAAATGGCAGTTTTGTACTCAAATGAATAATTAATACTATAGTGTCGTACAAGCAACATAAATACCAAAATTATTTCTAATAATGCTACCAAAAGCTGCTTAAAAGGATTATTACATATAGGACGTAGATAAAAAAAAACCGCAAAGAAAACCGGATTAGTAAACGGATTGTTCTCGGGTTACGACATTTATTGTACATATGGCCAAACGGGAACACTGAATAAGGGAGGATGGCTCCAACATCAAGTCCAAAAGATGAATGAACATTAGCCACAATTCCTTCGTAAAAGACGTTGAACAAAGATTAGGTGATAAAAGCATATCGAGTACTGCATAAATAGAGGTAGTGAAACGGGATGCTACTATTAGCACATTCCTGTAATTACCACCTGTTTTGACAGCTTGGGATTTTCATTTGTAGCTTTACTTGCGTATGGCAGTGGTTAAAAAAATTTGAACTGAAACGAAGCTTTCATCGAGTTAGCGCCTAATATCCAATCCAAGTGGTCCAATTATGAATCGAGTAGATAGTGACGCACACGCACTCAAAGTGTATTATGAACGATGTTTGTTAGACACGCCTTTAGAAATGTAGCAATTATAGCACGCCACATCCTCATCCATCATTATACATATAATGCACCATATGCATTTAAACTCTTCTGTTTTTTTCATTTATGAAAAATTTTGCACATACATCGCAATCTCGAATCGCAATAATTCTCTTTTCATCGTTCAACATTGGTTGGCCAGACTAAATTTGTTTAAAATTCAAATTCAACTTCTGAATCTTCACATGTTAAAGCGGACCTGTCAAACAGGCTGCAAATATCTGAACTGAATATAGGAAGAAAAACTGTAACAAGCAAACACCCGCTCGTACACGTGATAGAAGTGATAGATTTAATGATCAAATATAGCATAACAACATACCTACCACCACTGGTATAACTGATTGTTGCATGGTGCGTGTGCTATTTATGCACTTAACAACTCTCTACTCAGTTATGTTTGTCTTCCGAACGCTTGGTTTCGGTTACTGTTTCGGAAAAATGTTTTATCATAACTCATCTCTTTAGAGATTCTTTAATACTGGCAAAAGATTTTAAATGTTGAAGATGAAAGGAACGTTGAAGCTAATAAGAACGAAGAAATACATATATTTTTCTATCCCAATCGTGTACATGTTCATAGATGATTCTTCTTTTTCATACTCTGAACATTATATTAGGGAAATTAATTAACAATGGGACATAGTGTGTAACTAAAAAATCAGAGTAAACTCACACATGGTTTGTGTTAGATACTGTGCGTTTGAATGTAAGGTAACAAATAACAAAAGCTATGTTTAGTAAAAAATAAAACCAGTATTTTTTACGGCATTGGTGGTGGTGACATTGGCTATCACTAAAGTATAATTGGAACCAAACACCATGTTTTAACGAGGTTTTAATGCCAAATTTCCATATTTAGTTTGAGTCTGTTTAGTCCAACATGTAACCAACTTCATAGAAATTCTGAAAATCAAAACATCTTTCCCTCATTCATCAACTCATCACAATATGTAACGTTGCCTTTTTATGAATTATTTAAGAACAAATTACAACAGTTATATGAAACAAACAATGTATAATTCACATTAACATTTTATGACAAATGATAATAGCTTCTTAGTTAGTAATGTAATCGTAGTCCATATTTATGTTTTGAGAAATCTTTAGACACCACTGAAAATGGTATTTTTTGACAATTATTCATAACAAACTTTGAAGGAACGAATCAAGCCCAAATAAAGTGGATTAAAAGTGAATCAGGAAAAGATCATTGTTCGTTTTGGGTTTGATAAAAACATCGCTTTGGTAAACTGTAAACGCTTTACAAAAAGGGCAAGGAACAATACGAATTACAGAAATTGGCTACTAGAATGCTTAGAAGTTGGCACAGATGGCTAGAAAGGAACCAATATCTCAGGACTGCCTCCAATAGACGGGAATCGTAGGGAAATTCAATAGGCATAATCGTAGAGAATGTAGCGAAAGGCAGTGAGAATCATTAACATTAGCATAATGTTCGGAAACCAAGTGTCGGGAATTGCATAACAAGCTAACAAATCGACTAACTGTTCAACGAGCGACGGTAAACGTTAGTTCAATACAAATCATAATAGGAATACTAGCACTAACAAAAATAAACTAACGACGCGATTGAGTGTCGAAAGGAAATCTGATATCTAACAGCATGTGCACACTTAAATATGCACTCAAACCCATTAAATTAGTTATGCATGACAGCGTATGGCATGAAAAGAGGATGTTTATGAAAAAAATTCCCGAATGAAAAAACTATTGCTCATCAATCAAAATCGCTGAAGAGATTTCGTTCGAAAAACAGAGTAATAACTGTTACAACTATTAAAAATGCCTTAGAAATGGATTGTAACTGTCAAGGTATTCAAGAGATGATTATTGTCTAAAACAAAACAAGAGTTTGAGATTGAAAATGGAACACTTTCAAGTGCAGAAAACAGCTTAACTCTAAAAAGACAAAACGCATCGGGTAAATAAATTATAAAGCGTTTATTTTTGTAATATACCGTGTAATGTGAGGAAACAGCAACAGCTGTCGACGACTCACGAAAAATACCTTCGAGCACATTTAAAGTCAGAGAACAGAGCTCAACCAAGTGTGTGACAAATATGGAATAATAGATATTTATCTTAACGTTTAGGAAAGATAGATTTTGATTCTAGCACATTAGCAAAAACCGGCATACAGTAATACATTACAGTCCTTTGCGAAAAATGTTATATATTTCGTCCAGAAATATTAGTCGCTCCCATTTATCGCATAGTAAAAAAATATTTTGATCTACGCACAATTTGATTCTATAAACAGCAAAAAACAAAAAACAGATAGAAACATTACACAAAACAGTACTTTAATTATTTAAATTTAACTCTGACTCCCTGTTACTACATCGTTATCGTAGTTTCTTCACAGTGAATCACATAGAATCACAACAAACGAACGATCATTTAATCTTCACAAAAGAAGCGCAAAGAAAAGCTCTGTCATTTAAGACAGCAATTAAACACATTTATGAATTCTTAATCGAAAAAATAAAGATTTGATTAAAATAAAACCCCCCTCTAATGTGCATATTAGGAGCTGAACTAAAGGGAAACTATTAATTTAACATAATTCAATATAAACTATTTTACGTCAATGTTATGTGTATGTGAAATTTGGCAAAACTAGCTAAAACGTACCTTTAGCTAAAAAGCTAAAGGTTACAGGATTTATGAAAAAGTTCAAAATTCGATTTTGACTTGTTTCGCTCTCCTTATCATTCTGATATCGGAACTATCGATGGATATTTTGGTGTGTAATTTTCTTTAAACTAATTATAAATATTTAAAGAAACTGTACCAAAATGTCAACACATTATTTTTGCGGGTTTTAGCTTGGCAATATCAGATTTTAAAACCATATGCAGGTTTTAAAACCAAACGAGCCGAGCTTGACAGCAATGCGTTTCGCTTGCATGATCTAACGCGCTTATTCCGTCATTCTCGTTTCGATCGCTTTACCGCTTCCGAACTCGACACACACAGACACACAGGAATATACTCCACAGACTCTTCCCTATAGACTTTTTCCGATAGTACACACGGGATCGCTAAACAGCTGCTGCTCTCTCGCTCTTACACGATTGTGTCGTTCGTTTATTCTCGCGTTTGGCCGCACGCATTCATCGGATCTTCGAGCGCACAATTTCTCTCACAAAAATAGTGACTGAAACTATACTTTATACTGTTTGCATATTGATTGCTTTGTGTTTGATATGGACTTCGTACTTTCCTCATGTGCAATCTTTTCTGATCGATGCGTAACTGTACCATGCAGTAGTTAACATTTAAGTTTTTGAAAAAGGTAACATTTTGTCTTATTTTTTTTTTAGCTTTCGACCATCCATTTCAACAATGTTTATTTTAAATGTTTTTTCCTACTTCAATTATCATTATTTTTTGCTTACCTGATGCATACTTAAAAAAGCTAATTCAAAGACATAATCACAAATCTGGCAGCAATGACAACCGGAAAATGGGAAGTAAATATTTTTGTGTTTAGTTTCTTTGAGTTTTATCATTTTTATTCATGATTAAGGCTACTCCCCTGATTATCGCAATGTTTGTTAAAGGTACTGTTTCACTCGATAAAGCCACTTATTACAACTTACTTACTTCGTCCTACGTTGGACATAAATTGGCCGAGAATATTTCCGCGTGGGTAGTACGTACATACAACAATCACTTTGCCATTACGTGTTTGGCCCATGCCAACTCCAAGCTGCTTCGTGCCTTTCCACACCATTTGCGTGAACTGGCCACCCTTGATTGCGGCCCGTGGCTCCACCGAGAAGGCGAATTGTTTTACCTCATCGTACCACGATCGACAAACATCCCGGGCGCTTGGCCGTGCATTTCTATCTGAAGACCAAAGACAATAGAGATTCTCGCCATACTTTGAGTTCTGACGGTAAGTGAATCGATCGTCTCGAGCAAGTATTTCAGCCCATTGTTGTGCATCTTGTACGAGCTCTTTATTAAGACTAAAACATAAAAAAAAAACATTTAATTTAATACAATTAGCATTAAAAAGCATGTATATTAATGAGTAACCTACATCAAATCGGCCGCACCGTGTTTCCTCCGGTACTCATTGTGATTCTTCAACATTGCCACTGAAAACTCATTGAACTGATTCGGATCGTTTTCATCCACAATGCGAACATGCTTTCCTAACTTCACACTGTCGTTGCCAAGTTGACGCATCGACGTAGTGATAGGTTTGCTGCCCACGTCATTCACCGATGTTTGTTTCAGGGCGGATGGTTTATTCACGATAATCTTAGGGACTTCGAAGCCACCGACGGGTGGAACGTTTTTCGCGAAGCTACCGATGTAATTGCCGGGAGGATCATAGTTGGCCACCACAAAAATCTGCCCAGAGCTGCAAAGCAAACAAAACATTGTAATTAACAAAAAGAAAACCATGATCACATACTCCGTCCAAAACAATACACCGTGAAATTGTCAATTTCGAATTAAAAAAAGACTCTGACAGACAAACAATAAATGAAGTTTTTACCAACATTAAATAAACATAACATGTAGCTTCTTACCGATTGCGAGCCACTCCAACACCCAACTCTCGGCTGTCCTTCCATACGACCTGCGTGAAATGACCCGTCTTTAGTGTGGCAGGTTCTTTTCCAAAAACGTGCAAATCAATCTCGCTGTACCAGTTCTCGACTGGTTCTCGTCCACTTAAGCTCATTCTGGAGCCCACCGTATTGGAGGAACTCCAAGAGCAAAAGATATTCTCCCCATACGCCGAGTTACTACGATGTACCAGCACACCCCGCGCGGCAATGACCTTTGCCCACTCTTCCGCGTATCGGCATAGGCGTTTGCTCAATTTCAGTGGTAGTACACCGTGTCGTGTCCGTAATTCGTTATGTGCCTTCAGACAATCGCGCTCAAAGTCATTATACAATGGCGGCGTACCTCCACGCAGAGACATCTGTGAGCCTACGCAGATCTTAGATTGTAGTGTTCCGATGGAGGGACTCTTCGATGGACTCCTTATTTGTCGCGACAGAAAGCTCGAGTTATTATTACCAACTAGCATAAACAGAATAAAAATGTGTATAAGAATGTTCAATATTTTTTTACTGTAATTTACAAAAAAAACTTACCTCTATCGAGTGACTTTGGTCGTACTGAGCTAACAACGCCCGCCGGCGTGATATGTTGTTTAGTATCTTCAGCACTAACTTTAGCGCCTACCACACCTGGATTATTGTTGTTACGATCACTTTCCAACCGAGTCTTTTCCAGGTCTGCACTCGTCGTCAAGATTGCTCTAAGCGGTGAAATTGATAAGCGCGGTGAACTAACTGATAGTTTTCCGGACGAAAGTGAACGAGATATGTCGTTGCCGGTGAGATCAAACTTCTCCCTAAACACTACAGTCCGGTCGGGTTTGTGGCCTTTATATGTTTGTATAGTTTCCATTGTAATCACCTCGCACAGTGGATCCTACAAATAAAAGATAAGTAAAAGAGATAAACATCGGAAATCCGAACAATAAACTTTTCATCACTCCATCAAATTTTCAAATAATCAAGATTAAAATCAACAACTCCAACTCAAGATCGTGTCGCGAGTAAAAATATTCAAACGAATAAAATAGTTTTTTTTTTTTAATTTCCTTAATTGAGTATTTACCCAAACACAACGATTTGGATGCAAAAGGCAAAGCCACAATATTCTTTTACACGAACATCACCGGAAATACTACCACCGGATTACTATTACCGGAATACTATCATCGGAATAGTCTAATGAAGAATAAAGAAACCCCCGAATGTATAGTGAACGTAGCGATTAACTGATCTACAGTAGATTCTCTTTAGACTATTGTTGTAATATTTTTTATACGACATACATACCTTCTGGGTGCCTTTGTGATTGATGACACGTTGATCCGTTTTTCTGACCATTACTACCCGCGAAAGAGCACCGCAGTCGTGTGACGAAGCTGCTGAAGAAAGCTGAGTGATGTCCTTTATGGGTCGTGTTGGTCTGTTGATAAAAACGAATGAAATGAATCTAATTGGAATACGAAGATAATTCAAACATGTTCCCAAATTTTGAAAATTAATTATCTAACAACTTCCTTCCAATATACCTTCCTAAAACACCTTCGCATTGTTTGACACATTTCAAGAATCAAATCTTGGGGACCTAGCACTGTACTAAGCAAACGAGTTCCTCATCAGGGTCTTACGCTCTTCAAATGCCATAGGTTTCAGAGTGTACAAATTTCTCTTCTTCTTCTTTGGCGTAACGACCAAAGTCATGCCTGCCGATTTACCGGCTTACTAGACTGATTTTTTACCACCATAGCTGGATAGTCACTCCTCGCTAGGGGGAGACGATCAGAATGGGATCATGGTACAGGTCGTGTCGTGTCAAGACCGGCACCGCTACCACTACACCACCGGACCGCCTCCACTGTACAAATTTACTTACATTAATTAGCAAACATATGTTTTCACCATCTCTGAACCGATTGTGTGTAGTAATTTCGAATATGTGCTGAGTCAATAATATCACCATACACGCAGCCGCGACATTTGGTCACATGCCTATTTTTCTCACCCAACTGACTAGTCAATTTTAAGATCTTTGAAGGGAAACCTGACGTTGACTCCTCAAACAAACTCTTGTTACAAACGATAATATCGCCAAGGGCAATCGATATCGTTTACTTACTACCCGTCATCACCAAAACACGTTCGTTAATATTTATCGATTACTCCATTCCAACCATAGATCACGACTTGTCACTCTTTCTGGCAATAAAACCAGAGAGAGAGAGAGAAAGAGAGAGAGAGA
>JXXB01036331.1:0-14344 GCA_000956275.1 Anopheles koliensis | reverse complement strand
GTATAGCGATGTCGATGCAGGCACTGAATGGACAGCCTCCACAGCGACGATCGTCGCTGCTGCAGCGCTACCAACCGAAGGCGGGCTCGCAGGATCCACTAGTCGGTTCCGGCTTGGACACTCCGCCCACCATCGTGAAGTCGACGAGCCAACGAAGTCTGCAGAGTTCGTCGTTACTGCAGCGCTACCAGCCCAAACCGCTCGGTAGCCATGGTGCCTCGGGTCGTCCCGAGTCCGGCAGCTTGCACGAGCCACCGAAAAAGTCGTCCAGCCAGCGTAGCCTCGATCAGTCGCGGCTGTTGCGCCGCTACTACCACCAACCGAACTCACTGGAAGACCACGGACATGATGGTGATGGGATGGCGGTGGAGAACCCGCCTCCACCAACGGACGCCCAGCGATACAGCAGCCAGAAGAGCCTGGAAAACTCCAAACTTCTGCAGCGCTACAATCCGATCAACAACTCGCAGGAGTTTACCGGACTGTCGGGCCGGGAAAGCACACCGGTGGCTAGGTTCTCGCGTGGCGCAAGTCTTGAACCGGAGCGTGTTCAGCGTTCGTCTCTGCTGTCGAAGTACACACCACGCTTCGGGAAGTCGCTCGATCGGCCACAGGCACTGGAGGCCACAGCACGTGGCAATGGAGGGTACAGCAGCCAGCAGAACCTACGCAGTCCGCCGAGTTCGATGTCCCAAAGTTTGGCCGGTTCGCAGAGCGAGTTTGCCGATTACGGTACGGATCACTTCGACCAGTACCAGAACATCCGGAATAGCTCGTCGAGCCTCACACGTGGCGGTCCGCGGAGGGGCTTCCAGCGCGGATCGCAGCGTATGCTCTCGACGGAATCGGAACCGGAACCGGTTACGCCCGAAACGCTACCGGTTGTGGCGGCAGTTGCGGAACCGGTGACGGGCAACATCGCTTCCGCTCTACCGCTGCCGGTGGTTGGTGTCATTCCACCGACTCCGGCACCGGTGGAAGCAGCTAGCGGTGTGCCGCCCGTCTTCGAAGTCCAAGTCACAGCGAGTAAGTCTCCGGTGGGCGGATCCTTGACATCGGCCCAGCCGCCGGTCAAACCGGCGCGCAAAGATCTGCAGCAGATGGCTGCGGCCGCCGCCGTCTTACCACCGGCAACCATCGTGAGTATAGCCATTCCCACCATCACGAAGACACTCGCCGCACCATCCGTCAAACAATCCGTATCATCATCGAAAGAACCGTCACCACCATTATTCAGTACCCGCGATCGCATGGACCATTACGGTAGCGCTTCGAATCCCGATCCTTCATCTCCCGACTCACGACGCCCATCGATGACGCCGACGACGACGACGGCGGGTCCGACCTGGACGCAATCACCCAAGGGAACGCTGACACTATCGAAGCCGGGAACGACGCTCCAGCTGCCGCTCAGCGACATGAGCGGCCGGCGTAGTATGACCGACCTACAACATCTCGGTGGCTCGAACGGCAACCTTCCCAACGAGCTGGACGTGTCGGAGTTTGCCGACCGGGCCGAGTTGAAGCAACTGGCGTCCCAACATCATCATCCGGTGAAGCACACACTAGCCAGTGCGTTCGAGCAGCTGGCGGCCCTAACGATCCCGCAAGCCATCAAACCCGAAGCGGAACTCGACGAGGACGAACGGGTCGAGGCAATGCCGCCCAATCGGAAGCTAAAAAAACGAGACTTCACCTACCATCCTTCGTTCGTGCCGAAGCAGCAGTCCGACGGTGCGACCATCCCAATTCCCGTGACCGATTCCCGTCGCAGTACCGGAAGCGCTGGCAGCAAGGCGGAAGAGAAACGCCTGAAGGCGGCCGAAGAGAAGCGCCGGCGCGAGGATGAACGGCGTGCGAAGGAGGACGAAAAGCGCCAGAAGGAGGCGACCAAGCGTGCCCAGGACGAGGCGGAGAAGCGGCGCCGGGAGGAAGAGAAACACGTGCGCGATGAGGAAAATCGCCGCCGGAAGGAGGAAGATCGTCGCCATAAGGAGGAAGAAAAGCAGTCCCGGGAGGAGGAAGATCGCCGCCGGAAGGAGGAAGACCGGCGGCAGCGAGAGGAAGAACGGCAGCATCGCGAGGAGGAGAAACGTCGCGTGGAGGACGAAAAACGAAAAGACAAGGAGGAAAAGAAGCGGCAGAAGGAGGAGAAGAAGAACGCGGCCGCGGCGTTGAAAGCCAAAGGGGCCAAAGGTGGCGGTGCCGCAATTACACCGCACGTGGAGTCTCCGGTACCGGAGGACGAGATGATCGATCTGGCCAGCCATCTTGATCACTACAGTGTGGCGGCATCGAAACCGGCGATGCAACAGGCGCAGCGTAGCCTCTCCCTTGGGCGGCCACGTTCCGGCGGCACTCCGTACGGTAGCCAGGGAGTCCTGGGCACTTCCGCCCTGGGTGGCCTCTCCAACAGTCACCAGAACCTCGATCGGAACGGATCCACCGCCTCGATGGAGCCGCGACAATCGAAGCTCCTGCTCCAGCGGTACGGACCGAAGGCAGGATCGCAGGAGGTGATCGGTAGTGGTGGCTCGCAACCGGCCAAAGAGTTTCACCGAAGTCAAGGTAGTCTCGACTATCGACGGCCCATGCGTCCTTCGCTGCTGGACAAGTACACACCGCGTCCGCTGAGCGCATCGACGGCTGGAGCTGGTAGCACGCTACCGGCCAGATCAACCAGCCAGCGGAGTCTCGAGAACTCGACGCTCATGCAGCGCTACAAACAGAAGCCGGGTGATCCGGCAAGAACGGTTCCCGGATACGATCAGTACGAGCATCGGTAAGAGCATTGGGCAGTTTGGGAGTTGGGGATATTAGTGGTTTCAAAATAAATATACAGAAGTCTATGTCTAACGAATCGTTCCCGGAGGGATGCTAACGATGTCATTCGTTCTGGGTGCTTTGCTTTGGTGCTTTGAGGCAGCTTTCAAGTGTGTTTTCGATTACTTTCTCTTGCAGCCCCGTACTGATGATGTGCACACTTCGCTTTCATTGCAGTGATCACGAGTACGAGCCCATCGGGGAACCGGTCGATTCTGGTAAAGCTGCTACGAAGGATGGATTGTTGGCCGTCTCCACCACGGCCCAGCAACCGGACGGCCAGGAGCGCAAGCAGTCGAACGCTTCGTTCCTGCGCGTGCCAGGCAACGACGAGGGTGATACTATCAGCATGGAGGAGCTGCAAAAGTCTATCGAAGATCGGTACTTCAATCTCCCCGCCGATGCCGCTGCTCAGGAAGGTGTCGACGGAGCGGCAGCCGCATCCGTGGCTTCTGAGCCGCAGGGCGAGAAGACGAGCAAAGTGAAGGCGGCCATGGCAAAGGCGCAGAGCAGCGGTAAGCAGGCGATGGCGAAGGCGCAGGAGAGCAGCAAACAGGCGATGGCACGCGCCCAGGAGGGTGGCAAAAATCTGCAGAAAAAGCTGATGCTACAGACCGATCGCTTCAAGACGAAGATGTCCAATATCAAGCTGAAGAAGGAGAAAGAGGTGGCTCCGCTCGCGAGTCCGGAAGTGGTAACGACACCCGAGCTGGAGAAGCTCGACTTTACGCTGGCCGTACCGAAGGACGAAGAGCAACCGGCGGAGGAGCACGGCGGCGGCGAGGAAGCAACGGAGGAAGTGACCGCCGGTGGCGCCGAGGGTGAGGAGGGTGAGACAACGCCCGCCAAGAGTGGCGGCAAGTTCGGTCGGCTCAAGAACATCCACATGCCGAAGCTGCAGAAGCCCGACTTTAAGCGGCCTGAGTTTACGAAAATCTCCAAACCGAAGATGCCGAAGCTGAAGGCACCGGACATGCCTAAGATCAAGCGCCCCGAGATGCCCAAGTTCCTGACGGAGAAGCCGGACTTCAGCAAGATGAAGTCCGAGTTCGCGAAGATTAAGCTGGCGCGTAGCAAATCGTTGAAGGAACCGTCGCCTTCCGGGGCAACGAGTGCCGCCTCACCGTCGGATGTGTCGACGATGGGTGACGCCGCGACGACGCCTACGAAGGTGAACTACACCGACTTCAGCACCTATCCGCGCATTTTCGATAAGTTCAAGCGACAGAAGTCCACCCCGAGCGGACAGGCTAGCGTGCGGGCGGGCACACCGCCGCCGCTCGAGTTCACAAAGGCCGCGCAAACGACGCGCCCGAAGGGAGCGTCGTTGGTGTCGCGTTGGACGTCCGAGAAGTCCGAGGACACGGAGAGTAACCGGTTCCTGCAGTACACGGGCAGCGAGCTGGACGAGCGGGAAACGTCCGTCGAGCGGCGCATGCGCCAGGAGCTGGAACGGGCGGAGTTCGAGGGCCCGGAGCTGGCCGTGACGGAGGAGCAGCGCCAGCTCGAGGAGTACGATAAGGAGAACCGGGCGATTCACCAGCTGTCGGCGGCCCGGCACGAGGAGTTTCTGAAGCGCAAGCCGCCGATGGAACGGCAGGAGTCGGACCTGGCGTCGGAGGAGGAGAAACAGTTCTGGGCCAGCTCGCTCGGTCAGAAGATTCGTCAGAATATCGACATGAACAGCAACGATCTGGACTTCCTGGACGAGGAGGAACGGTTGCTGGTGGCGAAGGAGGACGAAGCGATCGATCAGGAGGCGCGCGAGCAGGCACGGTTCCTGCTGGAGCTTAGCAAGCAGCGCACGGAGAAGGAGTTCGAGCGTCGGTCGTCCACACCGTACACGAACCAGGAGTGTCAGTCGTCCGGCAGTTCGAGTGCCCGCCGACGCAAGGGCGTACTGGAGGAAATCGATGACGATGAGTTCTTCCTGCGGCAGAAGGGTATCTCCAAGGATAACATCCAGATGGGCGAATACATTAGCTCGGCCATCAAGGAGGGCTTAAGCCATCCGAAGAACGCTCTGGCGGACATGGATCGGTACGATTACTACGATGAGGAGGGCGATCGCGATGCGGACGGTATGCGGCGCTACTACCAGCCAAGCTTCGAGTCGGATGACGTATCGAACCGGCAGAGCTCGTACACGGGCGATTTCTATCGCACCTTCCCGCCGGATCGTCCGAACCGCAAAGCGAAGAAACCGGACGATCAGTCCGTCCCGCAGGACGACGAAGACTACGGTGTGGAGGATGAGGACGAAGAGGATCTATCGTTCTACGATCGACAGCGCACGAAGTACGGCAGCGAGCAGCCGCAATTGCTACAGTCGGCCGCCGCACGCTACATGGACGAGGAGGATGACGCGATCGTCAGTGGGTCCGTGCCGCGCGACTCCATGTTGGCCGGTTCGGTTGTGCCGCCGACTCCACCGACAAGGCGCCGCAAGAAGCGCTTCCGTGATGTGACCCCGTCGGACGTAGGACCATCACCGTTCACGAATGGCGGCCTGGCCGCTGGCAAGTCCGTCTCCAATAACTTCATCTCCGGACCCACGCCTCCCACGGTAACCAACTGACGTTACACCATACACCTAACCTCTACCCGAACCGTTGTAATCTTTCCCGTGTACTAATCGACTGTGTTTCGGTTTTCTCTTTTCCATTTCCTCACCATCACCATCACCACGGGGTGCACACGGGGTGGTACGCTTGTTTTCCCTCTTGCTTTTGCTTTCATCTCTTCGCAGACGACCCTGGCTTACCGTGCGGAGGTTCCGCTCGCTCGGGAGGAAAGTTTCGGTACGATCCCGGCACCGACACCGAGACGATCGCGCTCACGGTCGCAGATTTCGAAGATCGCACTGGACGATGACGATCGTATTTCGCGCGGGGCAGAGTCACTCATCGGTGGTATTATCGATCGGCCGCCGCTCCCCATAAGACAGTCCTATCCGTACGAAGTTTCTGAAAGCAATGGGTAAGTTTTGGTAATTTTATTTTCCTCTACCATCACATACTAACCCTGCACGGCATTTACCAACACACAAACACACAGCTATGCCACTGTCCGCAAGGAGGCTCCACCGCGACCACCAGCACCGATTCGACGCCGTAAGTCGACCCGTTCGCTCGACGCACCGCCACCCCGGCAGTTTAATACGCTCCCGAACTACCATCACTCGGTTTCGCCGGTACGGCCACAGCGCAACTACAGCACCATTAACCCGAACCGTCCGCCACGCCGAAAGTCCTCCGTCACTAGTTTGACCAGTGAGCAACAAATGTAAGTATTCCGCCTGCTGTGGCATTGCTGTCAAAACAAACGGTTGACAGCTCGCTCGCACGTTTGTTTACATATCGTACATGAGTAAAAGATGGCGGATCGGAGTAGCCATCGCACAGGTGTAGTTTTTACTGGTGCAAAAAAAAATCAAGTGTTGTAAATCGTGTTCGCAATATATAGCCCGACCGGATTTATCTAATACCAATGTTTGCTTCTGTCGTCTCACTTCGTTAGTAAATCGTCCAGCCGCAGCAAGGACGACATGGCACAATATGAGGATGTGGTAGCCCCGGCGCCACCGCTCGGACCGAAGCCTACCATCCACTCGGGTGACGTCGCGAACAAGATGAAGGATCGTCCACTGCCTCCGCCACCGCGTCCAACACGAAAACCGCGCCGCCCGGACGGTAGCGATCATCACGATCTGGACGGTGGTGGCGAACGGATAGCGCTTACCGACCACGACATTTCCATCGAGGAGGTAGAGACCGCCACCCAAACCGATCCGGTATCCGAAGACTACGGGCTGGACGCAGAGATAGCGGCGGTAACGGAGCGGGCAGCCCGGGCCAACGACGACGGCGAGCAGCTGGAAAATGCTCTCAATCGCTTCCGCGAAGGTAACGCCAAGGCGCTCTCGGAACGGCCGAAATCGTCACGCTCCGGCAGTCGTCCGGAGACGCCCGCCTCGATACTGATCGAGCGCAAGGTGTCAACGCCGTCGCTAGCGCACGAGTCCGTCGTGGAGGCGTCGCTGACGGTGCAACCGCTGGAGGAGTTCGACGACGATCAGTACATCGCCGAGCTGGTGAAGAAGTACGTCTCCGAGGAGCGCAAACCGCCGGAGTCGCGCAAAACGGACACACTCGAGCGGCGGTTCCGCAAGAGCACGAACAGCTTGAGCCGCGAGGACGAGATCCGCCCGGCCACGGTGCGTTCGTCGCGCACGTCCGTCGACGGGCGCCTGTCGGCAACGACACCGGATCCGGTGCGCAGCGTGGAGATCGCACCGAACGTGATCGAAGAGATCGTGGAGCGGTTGCGCACGACCGAGCAGCAGCACATCGACGAGCTGCACAAGCTGCACCAGGAGCAGCTGGAGGATCTGCGCCGCCAGCACGAAGAGCAGAAGCGCCTGCAGGAGCAGAAGCTCGAGGAGCAGCAGCGCCAGCTGCTGGAGCAGCAAAACCAGCAGCTGCTGCAGACACAGCAGCTGAAGGAGCAGATACAGCAGCAGCAGGAACACCAAAAGGTGTTGCTGACGCAGCAACAGCACCAGCAGCAGCAGCTGCTCGTCGCCCAGCAGCAGCAGCAGCTGCTGATGGAGCAGCAGGAGAAGGAGCGTGAGCTGCAGCGCGAGAAGGAGCGCGAGTTGCTGAAGGAGCGCGAGCAGGAGCTGGAGCGGGCGCGTGAACGTGAACGAGAATTGCATCTGGCGCGGGAGCTGGAGCTGCAGCGCGCTCGGGACATTGAGCAGCAGCGTGCGCGAGATCTCGAGCAGCAGAGGATACGCGAGCAGGAGCTACAGCGAGCGCGTGATCTCGAGCATCAGCGGCTGCGTGAGCTGGAAATTCAGCGAGCCATCGAGGTGGAGCAGGCACGCCAGCGTGAGATTGAGCTGCAGCAACAGAAAGCAGCTATGGCGGCGGCCTCAGCAGCAGCAGCTGCCCCATCGAAAGACTCCCGGGATGTAGCTCCTGCCAGTGAGAACGTAACTCAGCCGGATCAAACGGTGGCGAAGGAGGAGGAGTTGGTAACCGACGGTGCTGCTGATGCTGCGCCATCGATTGACGTAGTGGAAGGTGCGGCAGCCTTGCCACCAACCCAGCCCACGGATCTACCTCCAATTAGACCACCGCTACCGCCCATGGCACCGTTCGTCTACCATCCGGATTACCTCCCATATCACGGTCTTACATCGGCGACCGCTGCCAGCTCCTACCTGTTGCGCACCGTACCCTCCGAGGAAGATCTTGGCATGACGCCCCAGGCACCACATCGTCGCCGACGTCATCATCGGTCGAAGCGTGAGTCAACGTCGGAGGAAGACTACCAGCGGGAAAGGCGCCACCGGCAAAGTACCCGCTCGCCCGAACCGTCCATCCCGACGCTCGGTGGACAGCTGGTGCGGGCATGCGGTTCCTCCATGCGCCAAACGGGCGATGATCTAATGGCGATGTTGCGCGCCAGCAGCAAGGACGAGAACAAGCGCGATCTGCACATCGCCATCATCATACTGATCGTGATCGTGGCCGGCCTGATGGCGCTCGGAATGAGTGGTGAGAAAGCGGTCCATCATCACCACTGGGACTACTTTAGCCCACCGGGGCATGGTAGTAGTGCATAGATTTTTTGTTCATTTTTTTTACTTTTTTGTTGTTTTAATATTCATTACCGTGTTAGGGAAATTTCGCACACTTCGATTTCTTGATTTCGTGACAGCTGTTGGTGACAGTCGTGTTTGCTTTGATACCTGTGTCACTGTGTACAGATTGGGTGGGGATGTTTTGCTAGGCAGACACAGCTTGCCACCAGTTGCTATGGCAGCCTGTCTTGGGCTGAGATGTTCTCATGTATACTATACCAACGCCGGAAGTCGCTGTCATTCTTACACACCACACGAATGCTGCATTTTACACAACAACAACAGTGACATTTGACTTGACATTTGATTAGACCATCCCACTCTAGGCTAGGGCTGAACACAGTAGAGTTAGAACATTTGCTAGTACACGTTCCTTTTATGAAGCCATCACGATCTGTGACGTTGCGTTTGCTACACCGTTTGTTGTTTTTTTTCTTTCCTCCCTTGAGGTCATTCGCTTCCTCCGACGAGATCGGTTTGCTACAGCTAATACAATACCAAATATAGTTCTATCTTTTTTGACGTTTCACGTTTCGAAGCGTAGTAACTTATCGCGACCGCTACGTTCTAACCGATGAGTTTTTAGAGTTTCGGATCGGGGTGGAGAATTACCTTCCGGTGTGTTTTAATTTTTTGTTTACATTAAGCGATCACGCTGTTTTATTAATCCATTTTTGTTGTTGTATCGTTTCGTGAAAGCGCATTCGGGAGCGTCCCAGATGCGCTTCCGCGAGCAGGCGAGAGTTTATGTCTAGTCATAGTTAAAAGCTACCATTTAATTTAATGTTATTACAGCTCCACACCATCGTTGACTGCGTGGCAAAGATAGAAAGAGAGAGAGAGAAAGCGATATAAAACGAAGTGTATGTGTTTTTTTTTAAATGAAACGAAGCAAAACAAAACATTTAATATCGAAAAGCGATCATGGCCCCATGATCTTATAGTGAGTTATCCCCCGCGAACGTGATCCTAGCGCGCAGTGCGTCTCTTACGTAGTTTTTCTTTCGTTTTCCGCTGTTTTAGTTCCTCCCGTTACGCGCCATTTATCTGTTAGCGGTAAACGAAAGGAATACGGATCGATTGCGAACACACCCGAAGCGGTGTAATGTGTAATTTTACAAATCAAAAAAGAAATATATGGTTGCATTATCGATAAATTGCCGATTGGATTAAGTTTGAATTATGTTACTGGAAAAAATGAAAATGAACCACATAACACGAAAGAACATAAAGGAAAGACAAACACAGTGTTCAGTTTATTCACTTTTTATTTCGATCGTTCATATGTATTTACAATCAAATTCGAAGGACAATTGGTCGGTGCCGTTACGCTTGTCTATACTTGTATATAATGCAGCTTGCATGTTGCTCTCACATTGCTAGCACTAGGCAATTTTCTGTACTATTGTGTATTTGTAGCATCCATCGTTCATTATCGCTATCGGCTAAGCTCTCTCGTTTATCTACCGTTTTGTTTCCCTACACGCACAGGCGCTTCCGTCAGGCACAAATTGGAATCTAGTCCACGTTTGCACGGCCCGATTCTCGTTCGACGGCAGTACTCTGGAATCTCTGTAGTACTTTAAGGCTTAACGACAATCAGAGCATGCTAAGGGCAGGCGTTTCTTTTTTCTTTTTTCTTTTTTAAAAATCGATCTCTATTTAAGATAAAATATAACAATTAACACGTACACAAACACATTCACTCTCGCAGACAAACACACACACACGCACGTACATAAATCATCGTGAAGACGTCTAGGCTCGAAAGAAAATAATTAAAATACTCATTTTTATCACATTGTTTCGCCTGTACACGCGTCCACTACCGATCCATCCGCACAAGCTTACACTAATACGATTTTGTTCTACTATAGTTTGTCATATATTGCAACGAACGTGCGTTCTGCGCGCGTGTGTGTATGTGTGTGTTTTTTCTAGCATTATTTTATATAAAATAAAAACCGGTCCTTGTGATATAAATTAAAATTCGATTGCGCTTAAAGCCTATTATACTGCCAGTATGTTCGGTGCGCGTGTTATCGCTTTCTGGTTACTCATACAAAAAAGAGGAAACAAATAATAAAACATTAAGGTGGGACACAATGGTGGTACGAGAAACGCGGATATGAGTCTCGAGATCGAACTAAATTAGGTAAACAGGAGTAGAAAAAAAAACACAACATTAAAAAACTGAACATCGTGCAAGACCGGCGGAGAGTATTCGCTGTGGCATCTGCTTACTGTCGTTTTAAACTAAAGAAGCCAACCATGAGATTGTTGAGCAAAAGGAGCGTTTTAAAACAAAAATTACCATAAAACGGCGCGTGTTTGTTTCCGTCCCTGGCCTGGTTTCTCTACCGCGTGCCCTGTGCTTTAGCTATTTAGAACGTTCGCGTACACATGGTCATCGTTTGCTTGGGCAATATTTAGACTAACTAGCCTAAGCTTACTCTCTAGCTTAAGGTAAAACTAACTACAAAAAAAAAAACCTTCGAACGTGAACCAATAAAAATTTAGCTAAAAACCAAGTCAAGTAAAACTATCGGCGCAGCTCTCGCGCTTGACCCAGCTTACCCGGCTGGCGTGAATTACTTTCGACAATTTGATTCCTCCGTACTATTGCTACTACTCGCTGGTGGTACTGTACAAATGATGCTCTCCCGCTCACTATCCACTATAGCTGCTTAATTATAATGTCATTAATGTAATGAAAAAAGATCAAATATCGTGCGCTTTCGCTTCTGCTAACCAAGTAGTCGAACAATGGTGCGCCAACCTGTTGATATTTCTCGGTCTCACCTTCTCAACGGGACCCCAAACGATCTAATAATGTGTAATTTCAATTCTTCGGGCCTATCCTCCCTTTCAGCTTATTCTAAACGGTACGAGCTCGGCTCGATTTTTGATTGGAACGCATAAGTTTACGACACGCACGGGAAGGGCCGGTTGATTCTGGGCAAAGTGTCCGTGTAGGTTTTTCTTTTTCGTTTTGTTCATCCCGGCGGCATCGAAGGCTTCTTCGGCAAAAGGCTATTGCTGCCGAAGCAGAATTGGAAGCATCTTCTGCTGAATGTGAATCTCCCTGTGGCGGGCAGGGAGCTTCCTTCTTGTGAAAAGGCATCACGTCTTGCAGGTTTCGTTTGTGTTGTTGTTTTGTGCTAGGCACACAGTCTCACTCTCGTGTCATACTAATCGTACACGTTAACGGTCTCTCCCTCTTCGCTATTTCCTCTGTGTGTGTGCCGACGCCGACTCACTGTGTACTTCCAACTGTTGTACTACTTCTACTTCCTCTATACTTTACAGGTTTACATCGAACGCTTGGCTGGTTGGTTGGTTGGAAACTTAACTCGCATGCAGTTATAAAAACACATGTACAAATGGCACCGGATGTACCGCATGAATCGAATGGAAAACACATCCGCTATTTGCGGCGGATCGCTCGATTTCCTTTACCCCTTTTTGCCACACATCACCTGTACAGAAACGGATTCTACGGTTTAAACGTCTTCAAGTGGCGCGTCTGTTTGGGTGGGAACGGAATGGAGAAAGAAAACAGAAAAATAACGTGATATTTCTCTATGCATGTGCTTCTTACATTACAGGATAGTAATTTGCTGTTTGCTGTGAATGATTGTCATGGTAGGTGGTACAAGGTAAAGCAAGCCATGAAACGTTCTTGGCGATAGGAGCCGACTCATCATCGAAGCACAGTGTGGTGAGAAACATGGCGACCACGAAGAAAAGAAAAGAATCCTTGTCAGGGATTAGGGAAGGTGTTAGGAAGCGCAATTATTTGGACGGAAGTGATACCCAGTTCCTTCTCGGATTCGTATTATCAGTTAGAGCGTGAACAAAAAGAAAGCGTCTATTATTTTGTCCAAGTACCCAAAGGGAAACATACATAAACTTGACTATTTTCAAAGCTCTCTCACGATGGGTAATCCCCAAAGAGGAATTTCCTAGCAGTTCTTTAGCTTGTTCGAACGTTTAAATTGTTACGATACGTAGCGTATTAGTGAAAATGAGGCAAGCTCATCATGCAGGATATAGTTCGATTAGGAAGATAAAGATGCGCTGCCCAAAGCAGCCGACAGCAGTAGTAATAGAAAGAAGGAGAGCCTGTGTCTGTTCCATTCCGTTCACCATCCTAAATCCGTAATCAATCGGATGAGAGTCCGAAAGCGCACTGGAAAAAACGGAAACATTCTATCCTACGGGATAGGATAAATTTTGTAGATGGATTACGTTTTTTTTCTTTTATGGCCAATTTCGGCTGCGGCTTACTAGGAACGAACGAAAGTTTATCCGACGTTTGGTTTGCACATGCAACGGTTAAGACACAACACAACAGTCAAATTCCCGTAACCCGAATCCCTCATTAGAGAGTTTTATACCAACCACCAGGAAAGGCGCCGTTCGCATGTAGGCCATGTGCTGAGGTAGAAGACACAGTGTGAAGACACAAAGAGACAGAGAGCACCAGAAGCTGCCGCCCGGTAGCGGGTTGAGCGGAGGGCACAGGGGAAGCAATAGTGTTGGCCACCCCCTCCCCCCACCCTCGGTTGTAGTTTTAGTAGAACCGTAATCATATGTACGTCTTTTTCACCTTCTGCAGCGTGCCCATGCCTTTGCTGATGTCCTTCTCGAGGTTCTCGGTCGAGTTTTTGCACTCGACGCTTCGGTCCTTGTAGTCGAAGTCGATGTTATCCTTGCAGTTGTTTTGATGGTGCTGCTGCAGCTGCTGCACGATCGCCTGCTGCTGCGTGTGGTACTGGTTCGTCGTGTTCATGAGCAAATTGACGTCTTTGCCACTGGTGCGGTTCTGCGACAGCATCGACAGGGTTTTCCCGCTGTGCCTGCGATGGAGAAGGTGAAGGGGATTATTATGCGCATTATGGTTGGTCGCAAAATGGTTGCACCTCAAAATAACCGTACTCACCAGTTCAGCTGATTGCGATGTTCGCCCCCGCCCGCACCTTTATTCAGGCGCATCTTTTGGTTCAGCAAACACCCGGCGAGCATTCCGATCACTACGGTCACCAGCAAGATCATCACAATGGCCGTCCAGTTGCTCGCGGCAAATCGCATGTTCTCGTTAACGTATGTATCTGGAAGTGAAAAATGGAAACATAGAAAAACATCCAATTAGGCTTGTTGTATGACCTCTTTAGGTGGATCGGTTCCGAAAAAACATTGGAACGTGTGCGTGTGTATGTGAGGTACAGCTCAAACCAACATTACGTCCCACAAAAGACGGTGTTGCGGGTCGCGTCGTATCAAATTGCACCCAGAACCAAACATTGCACAACGTTGCACTTTTAAAAAACGCACCGCGACGACTCAGAACCTACGCTACACGATCGTTGTTTTTCTTTCGCCGCTCGGTCGCGGTACAGGTGATAAAAAAAATACTGCCAACAGCAGGGCCCACCATTTATTTTGTTCCTAGTGCACCTAGTGCACACCTAGCCCGAGCCGGACGCAAAGTAGGACAGTAACAACCGGTGCCAAAACAAACCTACGCGACGACCCGCCCCAATATGTAGGCGAAAGTTAAAAACACACACACACACGCACACGCACCTCCCCCTTTTCGGAACCGTTTCGTTTTGTTCATTCATAACAAACCGAACAGCACGTTTCTGTCCGGGAAGAGCAAACAAAAAAAACATGGTTGAGAGCTAGTGGCACTGAATGAAAAGCCACAAAAATACCACTTACCGCTTACTCTGCTGGTAAACGGAGGAAACGTTTGCAAAAAAGGTCCCAAATGTGACACTTCTGCACAAAGCAAGACCACAAGCGCTTTCGCTTTGGGTAAACGGATTGGTGTATTGTCAGGTCAAAGTCGTTTTTCAACGGAAC